>PVJC01001839.1:0-66612 GCA_004026665.1 Murina feae
AATTCCATCAGACAAATAACCAAAGAAGCCTCATACCCCTATGCCCTTATTCCCTCCCCCAATCCCCACTCAAAACTGCAGATGCCACTCTGGACCAGTTCTGCCTCATGGCAGGATAAAACACCCCTGTTTTTATCATGCAGAAGCCACCTTCCCTCCATTCACTCAGCACTCCATCTAAAGGTAATCATAAAATCCGACTCTACTGGGCCATCAGGAAGTGACACATCTTTTTCAGCAGAACATTAAGGATTTCAGGGAGCGCATCTTTTAACAAAGCACCGTTGCTATCTGCCTAAAATACAGCTGATAATAAACCTTGTTGCATCTGTGCTGAAAGATTTCATTTCAGGTTTATTTACCAGTGGATGGACAGAACTGCTTTGTAGCATCCTGACCTCGGATGGTGCTGGAATATAAATGAGAGCTGGGCAGGGAGCAAGTGAAGCTGGCCTGAGCCTTATGTCCCTGGCCAGGGCTGCTGACTTCACCTCCTGCGGCGGAGGCAGAGCATGCGCTCTAAACTAATCAAGAAAGGGCCAAGAGGTGTGGTTTGGAGCTCAACCTTAGATTGTGAGTTAATCCAAGCACTGTAATGCCAAAGCAAAACTGGACCTGTGGAATTGGAGAGCACACAGTCCAGGTGAGACTGAGTGCTGGGTTAGTCTTTTGGAAATTCCCTCCGGAAAGAGAACAAAGGAGATGAAAAGGCACTCCTGTGTGGACTCCCCTCCGGCCTCCTGCCCTCAGCTTCTAAGTGATATTGTGGCTATAGATATCAGCCTGATGGATATCTGAGGAGGCATCAATGTCTGTACTTTTTTAAAGAATAAAAAGCCACAGCGACGTAGGTTCCGTCAAAAAACACAAGCTGTTCTGTTTAGCCATCTAAGCACTTGCTGCTCGAGGCTTGTCCGCTGGCTGAACAAGTGCACAAGGCGGCTGGATGAAGAGTCTGAAGCTCAGCCCTTTACAATTGGGTCAGAACGCTTTGACATAGGACCCGGGCCAGGAGTTATCTTCCTTGTGCAGAATGACTGAGCTCAACTTCTGGATCACTGGGTCGGGGCATAGCTTTACAAAGCAGCAAATGATGCTGTCTGCATGGAGCAGAGTCCCAACAGCTTAGGCGTTAGTAGTGAAACAAGAGAAGGAGTGGAGAAGGAGGAGAAGCTTGCCTGCCAGTGATGCTGACAACAGAGTAAGACAAGCCTAACAACACAAATCAGCCTGCCGCTCCCACCTGTGGCTGTGAAAGTGGCCTGCCGTTTCTTACGATACCACCAGCTCATTAACATGAGTAGGCAGTCACTACACAAGTGACACAAGAGAACATAATTTATATATTAAGTAGTTAGTCATGGGTTTCTCGGCATTCCTATTCTCAAATGCCTGTCTTTTTAAAACACATCAAGGGCACAGTTCAGATTCATGTTGCTACATTACCGTTTTCTTCTGTCTATAGAAAGGATGCTTATGAAACATTATGATTTCAGTACCAACTGCACAGGTTATTTCACTGGGTGAACCTGTGATCCCTTGTCTGAAATGGAGGTGGGAACTTTTCTAACATGAATGATCATTTCCACTGACATTCTGATGAAGTTAATGGACACAATTTAGATGAAGGCTGTATTTGAGAGTTCTCAGCAGAGAGGAGTACTAATAGTGCTAACTTTTGTAATGCAAAAACCATAAAAATCAATTAATTTATCATAAATAAAATTATATTAATAAAATACTCTTATCTTGAAAATTGTAATGGCTACCAAGATGGTTGGCTGACTTGTCAAGATCTACATCTTTCTACTCTTATCATGAACAACTGGGCTGCCAGCAAGGCAAGAAGAGACCAGGCTGGGAGAAGAGTTTATTGATAACCTGGAAAAGAGCCTGTAGTTGCATAGTTACAGTAGAGTTAGTGAGATCCGGCCTGTAAATAAATGGCTTTCCTACAAAAGCAAGTTCCAATAATAAACGTATTGGCACATATAGAACAGAAAGATGTGGACTAGCTGGTGGTTCTCTGTGGCAGGAACCAGTTCATTAGGTCCTCTCCTCTTTCAAAAACACATTTACGCCATATATATATATATATATATATATATATATATATATACACACACACACACACACACACACACACACACACATCCTATATAATAAAGAGGGAATATGCAAATTGACGGTCACTCCAGTCAATTTGCACCCACAGCTGAAGCTAAGTTCCCATAATGAGCCTTGAGGAGCAATCAGCAGGGTCCTGAGGCTGCGCAGCCATCCACCTCCTGCATGGGGCTTGACAGGGGACCTCAGGTCGTGCCTTCTACCCACAGGGCTTGACAGGAGACCTCAGGCTGTTCCCCTGGCTCTGGCACCAGGCCCAGAGAAACTCAGGCTGCACCCTGGTGCCAGGCCGAGGGACCTCAGGCCATGCCCTCGCCCTGGCCCCAGGCCAGGGGACCTGAGGCTGTGCCTCCCACCCAGCAGGACTTGATGGGGGCCCTCAAGGTTGTGCCCTCAGCCCTGGTGCTGGGCCAGGGGACCTCAGGCCATGCCCCCAACCCCAGCACCAAGCAGGGAACCTCAGGCTGTGCCCCCTGCCCCGGCACCAGGCTGGGGGTTCACAGGCCACTCTGTCTGCCTAGCAGTGCTTGATGGGGGACCTCAGGTCATGCCCCCCTGCCCTGGCACCCAGGGGACCTGAGGCTGCACCCCCCCACCTGGCAGGGCTTGATAGGGTAGGACCAGCCAGGTTTGAATCTAACCCAGTGAAGGGGGGCTGTCCAGGTTTGGGTCTCGAGTGATTTTGAGGTGCATGTGGGTGGTTGAAGACTTGACTCTGGGTTCCATGGTGCACCCCAGACTCTGACAGGAGGAAGATTTTCATATATGTTTTACTAATTTTCTTTAATCTCTGACACTTCTATTATAGAGAAAGGGCAAATAGCAATATTAAAATATTTCCTCTAATTAATCCCCTTTTAATGTGCACAAATTTCATCCACTGGGCCACTAGTATGTGTGTGTGTGTGTGTATATATACACACACACATACATACATATATATATGTGTGTATATATATACACACACACATATACACACACTAAGTGGCCAGATTATTATGACCACCGCATCAGTACTTTGGTGGGCCATCTTTTGCCTTCAATACTGAGGTGATTCTTCTTGGCATTGACTCCATGAGATGTTGAAAGGTGATGTGAGGAATCTGACACCATGCCTGTTGAATACCACTGCCCAGTTCTGTGAAATTTGATGGTTGTGGAACCAGCTGCCTGATGGCTCTTTTAACTTCATTCCACAAATGCTCAATTGGATTGAGATCTGGTGATTATGGGGGCCACCTAAGCAAGGTAAAGTCTCCCTCAAGTTCTTGAAAGTACTACTGCACAATATGAGCACTGTGGCATGACGCATTGTCTTGGTGGAAGAAGCCATCTCTATTGGGATATGCCATGAACATGATAGGATGAACTTGATCGGCAACAATACTTAGGTATGTTGTGCTATTCAGATGGTGTTCCACATGAATTAAAGGGCCCAAATCATGCCAGGAAAACATGCCCCAAACCATAACACTGCCCCCACCATGCTTTCATGCTGTTTCCACCAAATTCTCTGCCATCTGCATGATGCAACTGGAAATGTGATTTATCAGTCCACATGACTTTTTTCCAATGCTCAACTGTCCAATCCTTGTGTTCCTGTGCGAATTGGAGATGTTTTATCTTGGTAACTGCAGAGAGCAAAGGTGTTTGGCTTCCATATCCTAAACGATGCAGTGTATGGCTAATTTGCCTACAAAAGTGAAGTGGTCATAATAAACTGGCCACTCAGTGTGTGTGTGTGTGTGTGTGTGTGTATATATATATGTGTGTGTGTGTATATATATATATATATATATCTTAACTAATAAAAGCGTAATATTGAAATTAACCATTTCTCCGGGACAGGGTAAGCCATGCCCACCAGCCAATCAGAGCGACTGTATGCAAATTAGCCCAGCCAACATGGAGGCCACCATTCATGGACCTGAGTAAATGGCAGCTTCCATTGCAGCAGGAGTGAAAGTGAAACTGCGCCCACCGGCTCCACTCAGCCTCGCTCAAGTAAAACACATGTTTGGTGTTTGCAACAACATAACAATCATAGAATCCTCAGGAGCTGAAGGAAACAGCAGGCCGGGCTTGAGCACTGAGTAACATTGTGTCATTATAGATGCAGTGGCGGCGAGGTGAAGCAGAGAGGAGGCTTTGTTAACTAGGAGGCCCCGGCTTAAAGGAACAGCATCAATTATAGAAGATAAACAAACCCCAGTAACCTGCGTCCAGCCAGCCTTGCTGGAACATTGGGTCAATGGGAGCTGTGGGCAGCCTTAAAGCCTGAAAGCGCCAATCAGCCCATCACCCACACTGGCCACAACCCAATGGGGTGAGGGACGTTCCTGGGGGGTTTGGCCAGCCTGGAGACAGCCATCAGCCCCTCACCCAGGCTGGTCAGGCACGCCAGCAGGTGGACATCCCCAGAAGGGTCCCAGACTGTGAGAGAGCACAGGCCAGGCTGAGGGACCTCCCGAGTGCACAGAGCGGCTGCAGGGCGGAACAGTGCAGGACCCAGGACCCGTGAGTGGGAAAGAGGCGGCAAGGTTGGTGGCCTGCTTGGCAGCTGCCCAGGCCCTTTGTGGGGCACCGGGGAGCAGGAAAGAGGCGGTGGGGGCCAGGGACCTGCTTGGTGGTTCCTCAGGCCCTTTGCTGGGCACCGGAAAAGAGGCAGTGGGGGTCGGGGGTCTGCTTGGCAGCTGCCCAGGCCCTTTGCGGGGCACCGGGGAGTAGGAAAGCAAGGCTGCATGGGCCGGGGTCCTGCTTGGAGGCTCCCCAGGCCCTTTGTGGGAAAGCAAGCTCTTGGGAGCTGGGGGCCTGCTTGGCGGCTCCCCAGGTCTCTTCCGGGGATCAGGGAGCAGGAAAAGGCTGGCCTGACCCCGAGGCGGGGTTTTCCCTGCTTCCTGGTGGCTGGAGGAAGATGGGCAGTAGGCAAGCTTGGGAGGCAGGCAGTACCCAGCCCTGGCCACAGCTCAAAAAAGAGAACAACATGCAGGGGAGGGCAAGAGTCTGAAAGATCAACATAGAGGGGGTGCCTGATCCAAGCCTGGGGGCAGGCACCCAGCAGGTAGACACACACAGTAGGACTGCTCTGAGCCTCAAATGCAGCTGGGGGCATGTCCCCAGTGGCGACACACACACACACACACACACACACACACACAAAAGGCGCCTGGCAGACTGGGGCCATCATAGGACATCCACTGAGGGGTTCCAGACTGTGAGAGGGGGCAGGCTGGGCTGAGGGACCCCCACTCCCCCCCCCACCGTGCACGAATTTATATATATATATATATATATATATATATATATATATATATATATATAATTGTGTGGGTGTGTGTGTACATTTTACCCAATAAACACTCCTTGCCAAGATAGTTATTGTAGCAGAATACTCAACATTTTTTGGTTAGGAAATTGGCAAACTTCTTAAAAGTGATGGGAAAATGGGAATACTATATAATAAAGATAGTTGTATAACCTTTACAAGCAAGACTTATAGAGTTTAAAGTATTTTTCTGGAGTCGCACAGGTGGTAATGAGTCCAACTGAGTTTCAATACAGACCTGCCTGCCACTGAAATCCTTGCTCTTTCTAATACTCTAACACATCCAATTGCCTTAGGAAAGGCAGCTCCCCTGTCTGAAGCACACACTACTCCCATCCTGTGACAACCTTGTTTCTTTATTCATACCACAAACTTTTATTTAGAGCCTATCAGCCAAATGTTATGTATTGGAACCACTGTTTAACAATAATTATAGGTTATTATCTTTATAGCTACCATTATTCAAAATTAAATTTTTATATTTTTATTTATGAAGTATTCTAGCATAATGAATTATACATTAACTAATATAATAAATGACCATGTCACCACCCAGATTTAATATAGGCAAATATTGTGTCACATCAATTTTTTCATTTGTTAAGAACCAGAATCTTGAGGAGTTAGCCACTACCTAGATGTTGGCATATATGATTTGCATACGTAGAGTTTTCATACTTTTATTACATTTATATCTATAAAGATCCAATTTTTTTTTTCTATTCTTCATGGCATGAACCTTAGGGAGATCTAACCCTCTCTAACCTGCTAAAACTTTCTGGCCCTTCAAGCCTAGAGTGATCTGCTCCCGGCCTCTGCTATGGACTCACAACAGCAGGCCAGAGAGCAGGCCCAAGCCCTCCATTCAGTGTCTGCACTACGGGAGGTTTAGGTGGGCTAAATAGACTCTTCTTTCTGTTCGATCTCTGGGTTCCACCTGCCTATGCTGAGGCCACTGACTTTTGCTGGAGGTCTACCTTACATAGCAGTATTCTCGTGAAGTTCCCAACAGGGATAGGGGATGTCTATCTGTCCTCGTCTACTCTTATGTTTAAGCCTGTGCTGGGAAGATCAGAGCCCACATCTGACCACCTTGCTTACATCCTCCCTTTTGCTCATCTTTGCTTAACAAGCCTCCAGGAGCCAAGGGAGGACTTTTTAAAACAAAGAGAAACTTCCTCTGTGTGATCTGGCTCAACCTCTTGCCTATGCCTTAAGTAGAGACGTAGTGTATTTGTTATACCAGAGGGGAAATTTAAGGATATGAGTTCTTTAGGTTTAATCCTTTATGTGTTAAGTGAGCAAATAAAGAAATTTAGCAAATCCACCCTTTCTACATATAACTTGGGTTTCAAGCCCATTTTCATCCAAACACATCAAGTTCCAGCACTTTTTCTCCAATAGGCCACTGGACAGTAATGTGTGACCCCACTCACAACTGGAAATGTTTGGAGAAGATTGCTGTCTATGTAGGAGCAATTCTCCCATTATCAAAGAAATGGCTTCAGCATAATCAGAATGGCACGACAAAATTCATGACTAATGGTGAAAATCAAAATGACTTAGTTTAATGCTGCACAATATTATCTTCATTCTATGTAAATTTGGAACCATGACTAAATAAGCAGTAATTGATGGAACCTATAAGAAAAGAGAGATGAAGGAGCATAGAAATGAAAAACCCAAATACTGAGAAACACCAACATTTGAGCAACAAATGAGTAGAAGAGAAGCCAAGGAAAAAGCAAAAGGCTGAGGGAAAAGGAAGAAGAAAAAGAATTGGAAGTGAAAGGCATGTAAAGTTTCTAAAGGTCAACAGTGCTACATGCTACTCTAGGTCCAGTAAGGTAATAAAATCAGTCCACTGCAACAGAACATTAAGAGGTCATGGACAGGTTTAGCAACAAAAGTTCTGATGAAGTGGTACAGTCAGAAAATACTTAGAAAAGTTGAAGAATTAAAGAGAAGTGAAGAGGTTTAAGAAGTAAATTTCTTTTAAGAAAACTAGTTGAGTCCTGGCCAAGTAGCTCAGTAGTTTGGAGCATCATCCCTATACACCAAGGTTTTGGGTTCAATCCCCAGTCAGGGCACAGGCAGAAATCTACCAATGAATGCTTTATGAGTGGAACAGTAAATCAATGTTTCACTCTCTCTATTAAAAAAAAAGAAAACTAGTTGATAAAGGAAGAATAAACATAATATAAAAGAATGTCAGCAGTCTCAGGAAGGTTATTTTTAATAAGGGAAACTATGTCTGTTAACTACCACAGGTTGAAAGATGAACTGCAGTAATATCCCCAAAACTCTGAAGTTACATTTTGCCATGTCCAGTGAAGGTCATCAAGGGTCTACTATGTTCATCATAGCCCCTCAGGAGCCTAAGAAAGGGGAGGTTCTATCACTTTGGCTTTTGGAACTTTCAGCCATTAGTGGAAGTCACCTATTATTGGCCCAAGCATGTCACATGGTCATATATGACTTCAAAGGGAACAGGAAAATACAACTATGTAGTATGAATGGATAGAAAATATCACTATTTGTGAATAGGTTTATTGACTACTATGGGCAAGAGCAGCGGTTCTCAATCTGTGGATTGCGACCCCTTTGGTGGTCAAACAACCCTTTCACAGGGGTCACCTAAGACCATCCTGCATATCAGATATTTACATTATGATTCATAACAGTAGCAACATTACAGTTATGAAGTAGCAATGAAAATAATTTTATGGTTGGGTCACAACATGAGAAACTGTATTTAAAGAGCCATAAGGTTGAGAACCACTGGGCAAGAGTGACTTGCCTGTACCAACCAAGTGAAAGAGAGAAGGTGAAATTGAAGACAGACTAGAGAGAGATTAATTGAAAGAATGTGGTTTTAGAAAGAAGAGGACAGGGAAAGGTAGAGCAGGAGGTGATAGCTTTTGTGCAAGGGCTACTTGTTATTAGAAAGTAACAAGAAAGAAGTGAGAATGGCCATAAATGGAGATGGGATATGCAGTTTAAATTTGATAACATTTGTTTTTGTTTATGTTTTATGTGAAATAGGAGGCAAAAATCAATGACTGGATATTAGAGTGCAAGGGTTAGAATTAGGGTACTGAGAAATCTGATGCAGGTTTAGAATTATTACTCTAGCGAATAGGAGGTGAAGGATTATATTAGGAATCTTGGGTTCACAGCAAGAGTTAGGTGTTTTCAGTAGGTATGTTTAAAATTACACCAATTTGGATGATTGTTTAATTTTCTCCAACAGGAAAGAAAGATGACCCAAGATGCTTGGATTATTCCATGTTTGTTGCTTTGCTGTTGCAACTGACAGTTGAGAGGCCAGAGTATTAAGGGCATTGGCAGGAAAGAGGCTTAGGGGATAAACCAGGAAAGTAGCTCATCAACTGGGAGGAAAGAAAGTGTTGACCAAGTTCTTTTTCCCAATGAAAATGATGACTTTTTATACTCCCTGATAAAGCAAATGCCTTGGAAATACAACAGCTGTTTGTAGAAGTACAATTAAATCATGTAAGATTTGCATGCTCTCTTTGGTAAACCTTCCAAGAGAATTCTAGCAGAACTACTGTCATTGGGAGTTACTACTATGCAGGAGGCTAATAAATCTACCCCTTTGATGAACACATGAATATGTCCTGGGAGCCTAATATATTTACCGAGCAAGAAAAGATGGATTCTAGCAAACTTAGTTTGCAAATCTGAAGACATAAATCACTTTAAGAATAATCATTAGGACTAAAGACACCAACATAATAGAAAGCCTGGGATTCCTTTAAGAAAAAATCTTTATTAGAAGCAAGATACAAATACAAATTCAAAATTAATTTTTAGAATCTAATTTTATAATAAATTCTGGATTGTGGGACATTACACTTAGGAATATTTACTTCCTTGGTTTAAAATTTCCAGCTAGAGCTAGCTATTGAAAACCTCTCAAATCTAGCATGCTGACATCCAACTGCTTTTCATTTACATATCCAAGAATGTGAGGATGATTTCTGCAAATAAAGTTGGATAGCTGAAATGATTTCATGCTCTTATTCCCATCAGGTTTTTTTAAACTTGAGTCACAGGTTATTTCCTTTGCTGCTTCAATTCCAAATTCAACTTGAATTGGACAGACTTTTTATTATCTTGTATCTCTTAAATTAGGAGAGGAAGTACTATACCTGGTGATAAAAATAGATCAGAAAAAGCACTGTATAAAAAGGGCAACTTGGTCTGATCCTGAAAACTTCAACCAAAAAAATGTAGTCTGTGCTTTAGTGATTGCCAATAAAGACTGGATTAAGTCCAGAAGGAGGTAGTTTTAATCAATTGTTTTTAGGAGGAGAGTCTATACCCTGCTGGCTTGAAAATCTGCAAGCAGTAAGTCTCATAGAGACTTGCCAAAACTGCATTATGGCTTCAAACCATCACAAATTACGCTGCACTTTAAGTTTTATTACCAGGTAAGACAGCACACAAATTCATTTCCATGTCTGTTGCCAATTTAAATGAATGGCTGGTGCTTGCAGCTCAGGAAGACACTGGAGGAAATGTTGCACAGATCGTTGGTGCATGGACTAAATGATAGCAGGCCCCTTGGTCATTTAATCTCAAGCAAAATTTATATTTTAAGGAGGTTTTAAAAATGTAACATGAATTATGCAGTGTAAGGGTAATAATTCAAAAAAGCAATCACATTAAATGCCTACTATGTACTCAGAACCATTCTAGATGCTGTGGGTGACACAGAATGAGATGATACAAGCTCTACTCTCAGAGTTTTCCTCCACAATTGGTCAAAGTAAACCCACACTCAGACAAATACTTAGGTCACCATATAGTTAGGGTTAAATTGCTTCATACATCCAAAGCTAGGGGAAATCAAAGGGGAAAAAAACTAGCATAGTCAAGGAATGCAAGGTCTTAAAAGCTTTGAAAGAGAAAAGAAAAATAAATGCTGCATGCAGTGAAACAATACTAACAACAGCAAGAACTTAAAAACTCAGGTTACAAATTCATGGGATAGTGAAAGTACTCATTTGACTACAGGAGGCTTGATAATAAAGGACTGTCAGAGATAAGGAACATGGTCCAAGCATGGAAAAACTTCCAAGCCTGCAGAGGATTGAATACTGTGTAGCGATGGCTTGCACTTTTATTGCCGTGTCCTCAGCAGCCTTATTAACAGGGAAGATTCATATAGTCATTTATCATCTGCCTGTGTAGTATTGTGCCAGGCTGAGTGTACTATTGTGCCAGGCTGAGTGTACTATTGTGCCAGGCTGAGTTGGGTTAGAAATAAAACCAGTCTGGAGGCCAAAAGTCAGCTTAGAAAAAATTAGTGAGAAATGGCCAAGGAATTGGAAAACAAAGACCCAAAGTCCCTTGAGATAGGGAAGGGCTACAGCCAGGACACAGGCTCAGAGGCTGAAGTGTAGAGGAGAGAAAAGAAAGACATTGATATTCTTAAAAAAGAAAAAGAAAATTAAAGATCAGAAGGTAAAGACTAGAAGGATTGGGAAGCTTAAAAATAGATATGAAGTGTATGAACTGATAAAAACAAAAAATGAAACTCTAAAAGTGGAAGAGAAAAACAAAATAGAGAGAAAGAGAAGACAAAGGAATTAGGTATCAGAATAGTATAAAAACAAAAACAACAGGAGCCTGAGGCACATATATCATGAAATGACAAGGAGAAATGATAGCAGATGAACAGGAGGAGGCTGTCGGGGAAAGACAAAAAGGTAAAACCTGGATAAATGAGCTGAGGGAATATTAAGGTGTCATAGGTAAATAAATTCAAGAGGAGAGGGTGGGGGAGAAAGAGAAACAAATAACCTCTGAGAATTAGAAAGCATTCAACAATATCCCTTTTACTTCCTTATCTTCCCCTAAATCAGCACTGCCACATTTTCAAACTTCAAGTGAACCCCACTAGGACACTTCCTGCCCAATTTCCACCTCCCGCAGACTTCTCCGGGATGTTAGATCATTTTAAGGCCTGGCTATCTTAAGACACTTCACATTCAGGCTCTGAACCTTGACTACAATGTGTTACCACTCAGCATGTTTCATTCATTACTATTTAACTTTCTATTACCTTTCCCATACTACAAGTTCCTAAAATTTCTCTCTCCATAAGCCCTCAAAGTCACCCATTCTGCAGATCCCTTACTGCCATATTACTATGTTTTCTCAACTTCCCTTACTCAGGACTTCAACATTTCTCCTCTTACCTGGCCATCTTTTGCTGGGGGAGAAAGGAAGGAGGGGGGGAGGGAGGGAGGAAGGGAGAGATGAGTTACTCCTTCTGTGCATTCCCCCTTGGACCTCCTCCAAGGAGGAATTTGTATCTATTGTATCTCATACCCCTGCCTCCTTAACTATTCAAGTTTTCTTTAATTTCCTCCTTCCATAAACTTCTGTCTTACCTGAAGCTTCTTTTCTTCAAAACATTTTGCTCTTCAAACCTTGGCTGTCTGGGCTCTGCCTCCATACCAATATTAACACTTTTACCATCTTTAACAAAAACCCAAAGGACTGCACCTCCTTCTGGCAGAAACACTCTTCCCTCTTCCTTCTGTCAGAATTCCTGGTGGCAAGCACTGGTACTTAACTCTGGTGATTAAGGCAGAAAGGAATTTATTAAAAGGCTATTGAGTGATTGACCGAATCTTTGAAAGTACTGAAGGACCAGACTTGAGACCAAAGCTTCCAGAAACAGCAGCCACACCAGCCTTTAAGGACAGCCTGGGGCAACTGCTATTCCTGCCACTGACCCTACTGAGTACCACCTGCCACAGCTTGGATTCCTGCCAAGCACTCAACTCTACTGTAGGGACATATTGCCAACACTAATGCCACTTCTGACCAGAGGCTAAATCCTGTAGCCACCACGGTCTGCAAAACTCCAATGCTTTTGCTTTTTCCTTTCCCAGAAATACGGATACACACCAACTTCTTCCCCCCATTATTGCTCAGAATTAAATATGACACGAGTACAACTGGCTGGTGAAGCCCAAAAGGTACTTGGGTACATCAGTTGATTGAGAAAAGGAAAGATATAAATAATCTATAGTAATCTATACTAATGAAAGGATAATATGCTAATTAGGTCAGAAGTATTCCAGGGACTTTTCAGAAAAAGCCACAGTGGCTGCAAAGGGCCAGGCTCAGGCAGCTCCTGGATGCAGGGTGGGTGGGCATCCTGCTCCGCCAGGGGTCCTCAAGGGCCCTGTGGACCCTTCTGCCGCCTCCCATCTCCACCCAGATTCTGATTCCAGGTGCTCAGAGGCCCATGGGAAGGAAGTACACACCTGTGGGTGCTCTAGAGGGGCGGGTGGCAGCAGATTGGGGGACCCCAGGGAGGATTCTGGACCTAGGGCCTCGCTGTCCCTGTGAGTGACTCAGAAGCCACCAGTGTCTAACTGCCAGTCTCCGGGAGGTGGAAGTGCATCCAAAAAGTACCAGTCTTTTAACTGTCTGCTGTGTAGTCGTGGGTCCATGACTGGGGGGGGGGGGGGGGCGTGTGGAGGCCAGACCAAAACAAAACAGCAGAAACACCCTGCCCACCTTGGCAGGTGCAGCTGCAGTCCACATGGGCCTGGGCAGTGTAGAAAGCGCTACCTTCTCCCGGGTCCTGTGCTGGCACCACAAGCTCACTCAACCATCTCAAGCCCCCCTGAGTCCTGACAGCGAAGTGTGTAGGGCATCCTGCAGGAGTTGTGCCCAAAGACATCCTTTGGGATGAATTCAGAGCCACATCTCACTTCCTATGAGACTGGAAGAACCATGTGAAAGGAATTTGACAAAAGTTCTCCACATTTCTGTTTATTCTTTTGAATCCATAAAACGACCTTAAAAAAAAGCATTTGGGCCACCTTAGAAGCACTTTCTGGCCAGAACATGCAGGATTCCTTTGCCCAATAGGTTAAAGGAAGCAGAGAGTTAGCACAGTGGAAATGGCCCTGGTGCCCTGTGAGGAGACCAGGAACAGCAAATCAATGATAAGGCAGGCAGGAATGGGGTTGCAGAAGTTCCACCTTCTCTTTTGCAAACCACACCCATCCAGATCTGCCAGGACTGGAGGCAACTGGGAGTCACAGCTGTGGTTTGGGATGTGGCAGCAAAACCTGGGGGGCCTCTGAAAACATCTACGATTGATTACAAGACTGGTCTTTATTTAAAAAGAAGCAAAAGAACAGCTTTGTTGAGATATAATTCATATACTGTACGTGTCACCTGAAGTGTACAATGAACTGGATTTTTAAAGTAAATTCAGAGTGGTACACCATGCTCAATTTTTAAATATTTTCATGACCTCATCCCCTCCAAAAAAAAACTTCTACCCATTAGAATCACTTTCCTGATCATCTTCCCCCAAATAGATTGCATTTTAAGGGTGGGTAAAGGAAAGTTGAGGGAAGTTAAAATACTGCACAAAGGATATTGTAAAATGACAAAGCCCAAAGTGAAGATCATGTGTTTTCTTTACATGTATATATATTTTAATTGATTTCAGAGAGGTAGGGGGAGAGAGAGAGAGATAGAAACATCAATGATAAGAATCACTGATCAGCTGCCTCCCACAAGACCCCTACTGGGGATCAAGGTTGCAACCCAGGCATGTGCCCCTGACCAGAATCAACCTGGGATCTTTCAGTCCACAGGCCAATGCTCCCTCCATTAAGCCAAACCAGCCAGGGGCATGTGCTTTCTTTAAGTTCTGTGTGGTTGCAATGGTACCCAAATCTATACTAATAAAATGGTACCCAAATCTATGCTAATTAGAGCAGACATCTTCCAGACGACCTTCCAGATGTCCTTCCAGACAAAGCCGCAGCGGCTGTGAAGGGCCCAGGCTCAGGCCAGCAGTGGCAGCAGCGGTGGGGTAATGGGGGCAGTGCCTTCCCCTGACCCACCAGGTCGCCTCCCACAGAGGGAGGCCAGACTGGGGGCCAAGGCAGGGGCAGTTAGGTGTGATCAGGCCAGCAAGGGAGTAAGTTAGAGGCAATCAGGCCAGCATGGGGGCAAGGTAGGAGTGATCAGGCTGGCAGGCAGAGGCAGTTAGAGGAGATCAGGCAGGCAGGCAGAGGGATTAGGAGCCATCAGGCAGGCAGGTGGGCAGTTAGGAGCCAGCAGTCTCAGGTTATGAGAGGAATGTCTGACTGCCAGTTTAGGCCTGTGGGATAAGGACTAAACTGGCAGTCAGACATTCCCCAAGGGGTCCCAGATTGAAGAAGGTGCAGGTCCCAGACTGAAAAGGGCCTCTATTCCATAATAATAGAAGTGTAATATGCTAATCAGACCAGACATCCTTCCAGATGACCTTCCGAATGAAGCCAGGCTGTGAGGGTCAAGACAGCCGCCGTGACTGCAAGGGCTAAGGCCCTTGCATGCATTTCGTGCATCAGGCCTCTAGTAATAAATATAAATGAGAACCATAATCATTAACTCTTGACATGCAGAGTGATTTATTTTTTCTTTGCCTCCATTTGAATGGCAGTCACATCCAGAGCCCAACATATCTGTGGCTCCATTACTGCTGTGTACTTCTGGATGAGTAAAGAAATTCTTAGCTATTAACTGTCATGCTTAGATTGGAATTTGTTTTTTAGACTGACGCCTAAGTCAGCTTCTTCCATGCTATACCCATATGCTACCCCAGATGTTGTGCCTGTTTCATTTTAGAGGCTATTATGCCTGCCTCGTTTTTGCTTCCAGAACATTTATGCCTACATGGTAATAATTCCTGCAGTCAGAGTGAAATGATGGTTTTTTAAATTTGCATAAGTCATACCCATTCATGGCTCATGTTTTCCTTAATATACATGCTATACTAGCATCATGCCAACACAAATCATTAATCCAAACCCCACTCATTTTAAACTCAATCACCATTGATGATTCCTTGTTTCTACTTCTGTTTCCTTCCTCTCACCTAGAATGCCTTTTTCATTCAACTCAAATTTATGTCTATCAGCTCCTTCCAAACTGAATTCAAGATTACCTATTCCAAAAGCCTTCTTCAATTAAACACACCTGATTCTGATCTCTCTGGAGGGCTACACCCTATCAGAAATTATGAACTCTGTTTGTCCTTCGCTTTTGCACTTGTGAATGTGATGCTTGCATTGGTTTAATGTCATTTTCTATGTGTATGTTTTCTCCTCTGCTAGGGGAAAGCTCCTAGAGAGAAAGGGTCATATCTTCTGTTTCTTGTATATGCCCCTACTCCTAGCCAGGACCTAAATCTAAACTAACCCTGAAGTAGGTGCCCAGGACATGCCCCTAGAGGAGAAGGATATACTCAGGTAAAGACAGAAAGTGCAAAATATAATCCCTTCTTTAATCATTTTAAAACTTCATTTTATCAACAGTGGAAGTATATGCTATGAGGAACTAACACTATCCTACAATGTCATCTTTAAAGATGATGAGAAATGATGAGCCACATATGCAGCAGGCAACAGCTAAATTATTTAAACAGAAAGGCGCCATGTGGAGGAATTTCAGCACTGAATCTCTGTTGTGATCTATGACAGGAAACTTATCACACATCTTGATGAACTGTCATAACCCAAGTTACTAAGAGAATAAGTTGGAGAATATTTCATTGCACAAATACAAAGAATGTGTTCACTTCATGGAAATTAAATTTTAAACAAGCTAATGGGTTTTATTTTTTTAAATTATCAGGCCATTTTTCATTACACATAACTTGTAACTCTTTTCAAAACAGAATATTAAAATGCTATTTTTATGAGATAATAGGAAATTTGAACTCCAAGAATATACTTCATTATTTTATGATTTTTTTTGGTCAATTTGGAGGACTGTGATAATGGTATTATAGTTGTATTTTATCAAGAGTCCTTGTCTTTTTGAAGTGATAAAAAGTGCTATATGCACACTAGTTTAATTATAACAAAATTATGTAAAGTAGATGCTGTTGTGCTCATTTTACAGATGAGAAAATGGGCTTAGAAAGGTTGAGTTTCTTGCCCAAAGTCACACAGCTAACAACTGATAAAATAAGAATCTAATCTGAGAATTATTTGATACCAAACCCCATGCTCACAACCATAAAGACAAACTGTCCGCTTTAACACAACCCCAAAAATAAAAAATTCCTTTGTTGCAAAAGGAAATTTTTATTCAGCAGCTCACAATTACAATTTAATGTCATGCCCTTCTACAAAAAGATACTCAAGGGAATATAATTTACTTAAGAAGGCAAACTATTCACCAAATATTTCAATCATCTATGACTGATGATATTGCCAAGGTGACAAAAGTTTGTATGATTTATATATCATACATTACCATTCACATATTCTAATTAATATTTCTGGTTGGGTTCATCATCTCATTATTTGTTATATACATCCAACTAGTGAGTATATACTGCTTAGAAAATGATAAAAATTAATTAAATTAAGTAAACATTTACTTAATAACTTTTATATTTCAAGTGCTGTATTTGTGAATCTAAACATCTAGTATATGAGTTAGTTATTGCTTTCCTTCTCCATCTTCTCCCCACCTCCCAAAAAAGAGCTTAGAATCTAAAGGCTAGAAAAATGACCATAAAACAAAATATTAAAATTTCTGGGAGAAAGGAGCAAAGTGCTATTTAGAGTTTGAAAGACAGAGATTACTTTGAGTTGGGAGAATTACAAAAGCTAGATTAACTAGATTTCAGCATTGTATTAGTGAGGGTATAGATAGACTGAACTTCTGTAACACAGAGACCTCAAAATACAGTGTAGGAAAGAAGTGAGATTTTTGTTTTGTTTTGATTTCATTTCTCTCTATTTTTTTAATAGTTTGAAGAATTTTCTGTAGAATACTTGCACATCTTACATTTGTTTCTAGATAGTTGATGCTTTTACGTTATAAAAAATTATTTTTTAAAATGTCAATTTCTAACTGTTGATGCTACAGAGAAATATAATACATTTTTAGATGTTGTCCTTGTATCCAGCAAACTTGCTAATTAAACTCATTAGTTATAATAATTTTGGAAGCAGTGAGTTTTGTTAAGTACTGAAACATCACAATGTCTGGGCCCATTGCTGGCTGCTTAGGCAATACATTTCCCCACACACATACTAGCTTTCTAATCTATTTGCTTCCAGTCAGTTCCATGTAAAAGCAACCACAGCCAGAGCTCTCTAGTTGAGTTTTAAGTCTGTCACTTTCCTCCATTAGTCTTGGGCTTCTGTGCTCATTGTCCTCAATTTCATGATGACTGCCTTGCACCCACCTGAGACAATGTCCTGGGCAGGACTCTTCACCGATCTTCACAGCTAGAAATCCCTGGGCAGCAATCCTTCTTGCCATTTAGTGCATAGAAAACGTTGGCTTGTTCAATCTGATGAGACCTTAAACCTCTAACCTCCCACATTAGTATGTACGCTATAGGCAAAGGGAATCTCCCTTAGCCAACTTCTATTACCTCTCATCTCCACCTGTAAAGTAGCCAATCCTTGCCTGAAGTCAGTTTTGCCAAGTTTCTAAAAAGATCTATAAGCAGTCAAAAGTCACCAACATTTTGCCTTTTCTAATCATGTTACCACAGAAGAAAATTTGGCCTTTCAAAAGAAAATGATCAAATGTTTCAAACAGAAGTTGAAGAGCCTATTCAGTTTCTGTACATCAGGGAGCACCTAAAGACCAGATAACTCACCAGTGCAAGCAGGGTTCATAGGACGGTTCATAGCACGGTTCATAGGAGAGAAGAGAGGCTGTGGGCCCATGTGGTGTAGTTCACATAGAAGTGTTGTCTCTTACAGCTGCAAAACTTACAGTTGGATGTTTTCTGGTCTGCATGTCTCATGCTCAGGATCAATGATGCAATCCAATCCAATAACTGTCATAATAGAGGTTTCCTGCTTTTGTGAGGCCTGTAGTTTATAGGTTACTTGGGATTCCTGAATAGGGGAGACCACAACCTAATAGAGAAGCAGAGAATAAGGCAATGGTAAAAACCAAGGGGCAAACTGAGGATCACCTAGCATGTCTGCTTTAGTCTCTTCACAGACTTAACGTGTTGCCACAACTCAAGAAGAGTTATAGCCACATTATAAATTTAATATATCTAACATGCAGAAGTTACTCAGTCATTGGTACTCACTGCTAAGACTTGTTCTAAAAGACGAAGGGAAGGACTAGGAGGTTCTTGTTGCAGTGATATAAAATATGAAATCTGGGCCTTAGTAAAATAAATATGCACCCAACTGGCGTGGCTCAGTGGTTGAACATTGTCCTATGAAACAGGAAGTAATGGTTCAATTCCCGGCCAGGGCACATGCTTGGGTTGTGACCTAGATCCCAAGTGTGGGGTGTGCAGGAGGCAGCCAATCAATGATTCTCTCTCATCATTGATGTTTCTACCTCCTTCTTCCTCTCCCTTCTCTGAAATCAATAAAAATATATTTTAAAATGAACATGACAACTGTGAAGAGAATGATTAGAAGTTCAGAGAGAGATGTTTCAAAGAAACCTGAAATCAGTTTATGGCACAAAGAATGGAAAAGAAAGGGATAATGTAAGAGGATGAAAAAACATGTAGAGCTTAAGAATCACATCAACCTGGTTGGCAGAGATCTTACTCTGTCTGAATAACTGAAAGAATAGGTACCATTGAGAAAAGTAAGGACATTAAATAGAAGCCTATTTTGGAAGTAAATTGCAACTAAGCAGCCCATGAACAGATATCAAGCACAAGGCCTTAAATAAAATTCTAAAATCCATGATGCAGTCAAAGATTTTCAGTGAAAATTCAGAAGTCATACAAAAGGAGATGATGATTACTGGTCAGGGCACACACAAGAATTAATCAATGAGTGCATGAATAAGTGTAACAACAAGTCAATGTTTCTCTCTCTTTCTTTCTCTCTCTCTCTCTCTCTCTCTCTCTCTCTCTCCCCTCTAAAATCAATTTTTTTAAAAAGAATACAGAAATTATTTGATGCTATGATCTGACATCATAACTGGCACATAGAAAAACTGAATAAATATGTTCTGGGTGAATGAAAGAATGAGTAGTTCTTTCTCAGGAACAGTAGTCAGCGGCAATTTGAGTCAGAGTTGGGGAATTAATGGCAGAAATGAGAGGAGAACAAAGAGAAAGAGAGGAATGTGAGAGTGAATGCATGGGAAGTGTCTGCTCATGGAGTCCAGGTAGAGAGGAAAGGCAAGTAAAGTGAAAGGCGATAAGAGATTAAAGATTGCAACAAAAATAAAATGCAGTTTGAGTGGGGTATTAAAGAGATATTTGGGAAAATAGAATTTGTAATCAGAAAGAGCTATATTTCTGTACATAAGACCTTGAAAACAAAGAAGTCCCACCTGAAAGCAGGTTGAGACCTGGCTGAAAGATACTTCATAAAGCTGATTAGATTGAGAAAATTTTTAGTAAATTTACTTATTTTACCATGTCAAAAGTACATGAAGTTTCAGCATAACAGTCATCATTTTTAGTAACTAAACTATCAACAAGTAATAAATTGTCCTACTCAGTATAATTAAAATGCAGAAATAGAACTATAAAAGAAATCTTATACTAGTATAAGCATAGAGTTGACTTAACTTGGGTAACAACTTAACTAGAATTCCCCAAAAATAACATCTGATTAGGTGACAAGGGCTTATATAGAAAAAGATCTATTAACATTTCATGTCATCTTGAGGCAAATTTATATGGCTCCATTAAAAAATCTTCAAGGTTAAAACTATTAATGTTATAATGAAAATGCTAAAATGAAGAATGGCTTATTGGCAAAAGCATTATTAACAACATGTTAAGAATGGTATATGTGGCCCTGACCAGTTTGGCTCAGTGGATAAAGCATCGGCCAGCAGACTCAAGGGTCCTGGGTTTGATTCTGGTCAAGGGCATGTACCTCGGTTGCGGGCACATCCCTAGTGATTGATTGATGTTTCTCTCTCATAGATGTTTCTGACTCTCTATCCCTCTCTCTTCCTCTCTGTGCAAAATCAATAAAATATATTTTTAAAAAATAATGTTATATGTGGAGCAAATATTGAAAGAATATAGATTTTCAAAATAATTATTGAAGACCTCAAAAAATCACTTTGTCCAAATGAGACAAAAAAATTACTAATATTTCCAAAACGTTAATGATGTAATCCCCGACTAAATTTTATTAGACGAATCCAAGGTAAAAATAGTCCCTATAACAAAGAGTATATGTAAAGTGCTTTTCTTTATGAGTGTGTGTACATGTATCGACAGGACAGCGTATCAGACATGTACCTTCTCCTTAAGCTTGCAGAGAGATTCATGCCAATTAAACAATATGATCTCAAAGCCTTCTAAATTTGAAAAGGAAGAGGGAAGCAAGGAGAAGCAATGTCCATTGTGTGCTGGGAACTCCAGTGTTTCACATCTGTTCTCTCATTTACCAACATATGTAGCCAGTCTGCCTCATTGTTTTAAGGTTCTTTCTGTTTTGCCACACAGCTTCCCCATGCGATTGTAATTGTTAGTACTCATCCATAAATATGCATTAATTATTCAGACTTCAGGCACTGGAAGTAAAGTATCTGTGTTTGAAGAACACATGGTCTACTTATAGCACATGGTGCACGTCCGAAGTCTTGTATGCAAATAATGACAGCACTTTGTGGAGAAGACGGGTGCAGAGGGCTGTGGTAAGGGTGCCCAATTCCAGGCAGAGGGGTTCTGGAAGCCTCCAGGCAAATATCAGGTATTTAAGTAGACTTGTAAAGGATTAGTTCACCTGGTGGGCACTGGGGAAAGGATTGACAGTCAGAGAGAACAAGCTGGGCCTATGTTCTAGGAGATGCAGAGGAAGGAGGGCAAGAAGACAAGAAGTACATTATAAGTACAGGTTTACTGCCAATATCTACTACCTCTGGATCTGAGGGTCCCAGGGTACATATATTTCCCTGGATATGCTCACCATGAAGTTGTTCCACTTCTGGAATCGTTATCATTCCAATGTCTTATTTTTAGAATTCACAAAAACATTTAGCATTGAGAGCTCTTATTTTACAAGGTTTCTTGTTGGATGGCAAACTATGGTATCTTATTACAATGCAGTAATAGAATAGTATCTGAGTCCAGTAACTCAGGAGAAATTGGCCATCTAACCTTTAATTTTTGTATTTCTGAAAAGTTATAGAAAGCTCACAGGCTGCAAACAGCCATCAGCCACTCACCCAGGCTGGCCAGGTACCCCAGCAGGACCCTCTCCCTGAAGGGGATGTGGCCGGTCTGGAAATGGCCCTCAACCCCTCACCCAGGCTGCCCAGGCACCCCAGTAGGGACCCAAAACCTGAAGGGGCTGTGGGCAGCCTGAAAATGGCTCTCAGCCCGTCACCCAGGCTGGCCACAACCCAATGGGGTGAGGGTCCACACTAGGGGGCTTGGCCAGCCTGCAAACAGCCCTCATCCCCTCACCCAGGCTGACCAGGCATGCCAGCAGGTGGACATCCCCCAAGGGGTCCCACACTGCAAGAGGGCACAGGCCGGGCTGAGGGACCTCCTGAGTGCACAAATTTTTGTGTACCAGGCCCCTAGTACAAAATAAAATGTATAATAGAAAAATGTTAAACTCAGGTATATCAAACTAAGATATATAATTGGACACAAATTTTAAGAAATGGTACCCAATCTCAAGAAGTCTAGTTTTAGTTAGACTACAAAGTACCTATACTTTGTTTCTGAAAAGTTTATTTTTTTCAATTATTTAAAATGTGGGAGCTATAAAATAGAGCCTTTTTAGTAACATTACATTTTAAAATTATCTCTACTAATTTGTTATAATCCTCACCTGAGGATATGCTTGTACAAGGTTGCCGGTTTGATTCCCAGTCAGGGCCCAAGCTGGGGTCGCAAGCTGAATCCCAGGTAGAGGGCAGGTAGGCAGCAGCTGATCAACACTTCACTCTCACATTGATGTTTCTCTCACTCTCTCTTTCTCTCCCTCTCTTTCTAAAAAAGATCAATAAAACACTTTTTAAATGTGTAGATTATAAATAACATTGACTTTTAAACCATATACAACAAAGACAACCCTTGCACCATGTCAGTTTCTATTAAAGGTCAGCAATCTAAGGTTGCAACTGTAAAACTGCTTCCTGGAGCAGGCCAGCCTCAGACCAGGGCATTGTGTCCTCCTCCCAGGGTAGCAGAGGCAGCCCAGGGTCTGGACAGGTCAAGCCTGTGTATGGATTTGAGCAAGTCAATGTCAGCACCTTGAGCAGAGATATGATCATTGTGAGATACAATAACTCTTGAATCTCTCACACACACACAAAAATTGTCTAGTGCTTTTCAGCAGATTTAAGCTAGGGTGTCAAGTAAGCAGTATAAACACAAAAATAACCTATGGATTTCAATAACTTGTAAAAGTAGAGCTGGTAGAGAATTTAGGAAAAAGAGAGCAGCCTTGGGTATAAGTAGACATATCATCAAAGTAAGTGTCTTCTACATGGTACTACTAGGATGTTACCTTTTATTACCTTTGCAAATATTATTTTATAAAATTTATCAATTTAGTTAATTCACAGAACCTTCATTTTTACTAATATCATCCTCTAGACAGACACTCTAGACATTGTGTGAAATATTCTATGGAGATCTACAAGGACATTGAAGACATGAACACCCCCTACCCCCATCAAGGAGACAGAATTCTTTCCAGCCCCATAAGAAGCTGCCTAGATGTAGGATTCCCTTGGATAGCACCACAGATCAGGCAGGGAGAGATTTTGAATTCTCTTGGAGCAGACTTGAGAACTGAACCTGAATCTAGGATGTGAGAATTAATTTTTGGAACAAGAATTATATATATATATATATATATGAAACAATTTTTAATGTGCAGTTTTATGGCTCTGTGAAATAAATGCCTCCTAATGTGCTTGGCTAAAAAGAAGCTACAGAGCACAGTAGGAAGTATGAGGAATTTGGAATTTCCAGTTTCTCCATGGGTAAATGAATTAACCTCTCTAAGGCTTAATTTCTTCATTTTTTAAAAGTGGAAGTACCAATTTCCATCACAAAGAAATGTAGTCAAAATACAATGTGGCATTATACTTAAAGGTGATATCTAAATTGAAAAGCATTATGTGGTAGTTATTACTGGTTCTAAAAAACCGCCTCCTGGCTCACTTTTCCCCTGCTGTGTCATAAGCAGATAAGCCGTTCACTTTCTCTCTGTAGTACTTGTCTGACCTTCGCATGTCCTCTAAGTCATGGCCAACTTTTACTTCCCCATTCTCCCCACGGAGCTCAGGAATTTATTCTATTCATGGTTTTCTCTGAGTCTATAGGAGCAAAGCATATAACTTTGCTCCTGTTGCTTCTCCTTGCCTCTGAGATTTGTCATCTCTACTAAAGCTGGGTTACATTTCCCTAAAGCCCTCTGCCCAAATTATTGTAGAATGACCAGTTATCGCCTTAATACTCAGCCTGCAAATTGTGCCTTATTTTATCATCTCTGTAAGTCTTCCTACTTTTGAATTACCCACAATGAAAGTCAGTTGCAGCTCATAATAAGATAAATTCCTTTACTAGAACTCAATAAGTTATGCACAAAAGAAACAGAGGCAAAGTTGCAAAATCATCATCATCATTATCCAAACTCTGAAGACCTAACCAGTCAGTGGTTATACATCAATTGAATGTGAAAATAAAAATTCAGCTCTTCCATTTGGGAAGAAATTGGGGAACCATAGGCTCCACCTTTTTCAACTTGAAGATAAGGAACCAGGACCCACATTGGACAGAATAGTCAAAGCGTCCTGAATTATACATATTTTAACTGTGCTATGACCCAGATACACAAGCTCCCTATGTGCATGGAGCTTATCCTACCTGCAACTATAAAATGAGACCAGGCCAAATACTCAGTTCTTTGTAAAGCCACTGTGCCTATCTTTGACACACAATGGACAGTGAATGTTTGAGGAGAAAAGGAAACTACAAGGAACATGTGCCATCTCACACTTCACAAAACACATCACATCACAATCTCATTTGACTTTCACACCTTTCAAATGCCCTACAGGGAGAGTAGAGCACACACTGTCTCCATTTTCAAATGAGGAAATTGGAGCTGAAAGATTTTCTCAGGGTCCTACAGGCAGTAAATGGAAGATTCTGGTCTCAAATCCACTTCTGACTGTAAAATCCATGCCCTTAATCTTTTAATTTCACAGAAAGGGTTTTAAATTAATGCAGGATTTACAGGCAAGCAATCTCTAAACATCTGAACTCTGTGAATGCAGCCATTTTGCTTAGTGCCTGACAAGTTGCATGGCCTCATGGAGTAATGTAACCATTACACTCCACCTTGGTTTACTTACCTATAAATATAAATCACTAGGGGCCTGGTGCACAAAAATTTGTGCACTCGGGGGGGGGGGGTCCCTCAGCCCGGCCTGTGCTCTCTCTCACAGTCTGGGACCCCTCAGGAGATGTCCTCCTGCTGGCATGCTGGCCAGCCTGGGTGAGGGGCTGAGGGCTGTTTTCAGGCTGGCCACAGCTTCTTCAGGGTTCAGGTCCCTACTAGGGTACCTGGCCATCCTGGGAGACAGGCTGAGGGCTATTTTCAGACTGGCCACAGCCCCTTCAGAGTTCGTGTCCCTACTGGGGTGCCTGGCCAGCCTGGGTGAGGGGGATGAGGGCTGTTTGCAGGCTGGCCACAGCTCCCATTGACCCAATGTCCCAGTGAGGCTGGCTGGAAGCAGGTTTCTGGGGTTTATTTATCTTCTATAATTGAAGCTTTGTTGCCTTGAGTGGAGACCACAGCCAGCCTAGGCAGGCAGTTTCCTCCATCACTGGCCTCCTGTTTGCTCTAGCTCTGTGGCTGCCAGCCGCCATCTTGACTGGGTTAATTTGCATATAGCCACTCTGATTGGCTGGTGGGTGTGGCTTGGCTGGTGGGCGTGGCTTAGATGTCTCAGGTGGTGGATAATTTGCATATTACTCTTTTATTAGATTAGATAATAGACGTGTCATGGAGCATGTGAGAACTAAAGAACATAACATAGGCAAAGTCCTCAGCACTGTGCCTAGCATGGACGAAGTTATGACTTGTAGTTGTTTTTCATTTGTCTTCCTTATGTAGAAATTCAGTTCACCTCAAACAATACAGGTTTGAATTGTACATGTCCACTTATATATATACTTTTTTTAGTATTTTCTCTTCCTTATGATTTTCTTAATAACATTTTCTTTCCTCCAGCTTACTGCATTGCAAAAATATAGTATATACTAAATATAGTATATAATGTATAAATACACAAAATATGTGTTAATTCACTGCTTATGTTATCAGTAAGGCTTCCTATTAATAGTAGGCTATTTGTAGTTAAGTTTTGGCAGAGTCAAAAGTGATATGCAGCCCTGGCAAGGTTGTTCAGTTGGTTAGAAGGTCATCCTGATACCCCAAGGCTGTGGCTTCCATCCCTGTTCAGGGCACATGCAAGAAGCAACCAACTAATGCATAAATAAGTAGAACAACAAAAATATCTCTCTCTCTCTCTCTCTCTCTCTCTCTCTCTCTCTCTCTCTCAAATTAATAAAAAAAAAAGAAGAAAAAAGCATATGCAGATTTTTAACTGTGTGGCAAGTTGGCATCCCTAACTCCCACATTATTCAAGGGTCAACTGTACTTAGTGTAAAACTTCCATCAAAAAAATAAATTATTCTCCTTATATGTGTATAGTACATATAAACACAGGCTATGTTCCCATGTAGAGGCCTTAAGATATTTTCAGAGGCCAAAATTTTATAGCCCTGCTACTCAACATGCAAACTAGCAGCAGCAGCAGCAGCTTCACCTGTGAGCTCATTAGAAATGTACAGCCTCAGGCCCCACCCAGTCTTGATGAATCATATCTGCATTTTAACAAGAATCCCAGGTGATTTGAATGCACATAAAAATTTGAGAAGTACTGATCTACAGCCCTGTGGTGGAGAGCTGAGTGGAGATGTAGGACACAGGCACGAATATTTGTCAAATTCAAAGTAAAAAAGGGGTGCATTTTGCTCAGCAACAGTCTCTGAAATCACTCACTCAATAGCTAGATAGTCTGTAAGGTGTTTGGTTTCATTAACTTATCATGGATTTATTATTATTCCTCAATGCTACCGTTCCATTCTCAACCCAGGAGAATATATTTATACACATTTAGGAGATTAGTCTGGAAGCTCGTGCTGGTAAAAATGTCCTAAAAGCCTTCTTTTCAGATTTCCCTTTTCCCATTCCTTATCCCAGTTCAACCCAAAAGGGCAGCAACTGCTGAGAATAAATGTGAAGTCTACTAAAATTAAATCAAGAAAAATTTTATATTTACTACGGAGGTTGGAAGGGAAGGTAACATTTTTGAAGGTTAAATTAGGCAAATTAATTGAAAACAGAACAAGAAAAAATCGATCCTCCTTGCTGAGAGTAAACAAGCACAATTTTCCAGTTATTGGATTTTGTACGTTCCTTTGCAGCTCTCTCTAAGGTATAAGACCCTTTGTGACCGGTGGATACCAGGACTTCATTATTTTTCTTAAATTCCTTCAGTGTCAAGGCTCTATGGCTCCATGGCCTCTCAGAGCTCCAGTGGTTACAGACTGCAACAGTACCGAGAGGACTTAACCTAGGCCAACCACCACACTTCAGCCAAAAGGACTTCAATATTGAGGACTTTCTAAAACAAGAAAAGGTCATTTGTCAGCAACAACGAGAATGTTGTCACAAACAGAATTTAAGATTTACAGGGTAGAAATGTTCCTGAATTTCACTCATGGACATTGGAAGTGTAAATGCTGTGTTTGGCTCCTGTTTTCTCCAGGTGTGACTATGCGCAAGCTCTTCAGCCTCTGAATTTTTTTCTTCTACTATGGATATGTGATATTAATTCTTACCCACTAGACTAATGTGCAGCTAAATTAAATTTTAAAAATATCTATATAATAATGTGCCAGGATCGTAACAACCGATTGCCACCAAAGCCTTGACCAGACCGAAAGTCAGTGCTGGGTTGCCATTGCAACTGGCTGCTTTGGGCACCCCAACCCACCACTGACTGCCTAGGAGAATGTAGATCAGGCCCGGAAAGAGGCCTGCAGAGAGAGAGAGAGGGTCTGACCCGAAGTCTCTGTGGCAGCCGTTGATCAGAACTTGCCTCTCTTTCTCTCCCAGCATGTACAACAGCTGTACCTCCATTTCTCTCCAGGCTTCCACCAGGGCTGCTGATCAGTCCCGCCTTTCTGATCAGGCCCCATTGGGCCCAGAGATGATGACTGGCATAGAAACTGACCAATCAGAACCAAATCTGGGTGAACTATAAGGAGCCAATGGCTGCCTAGGAGGCAGAGCCTTTGACACTGACTGGCATAGAAACTGACCAATCAGAACCAAATTGGCCAGCAGAGAAGGGAAGTTGAGGGTGAGATCAGGCAGGCAGGGGAGGGGAGTTAGGGGTGATAAGGCAGGCAGAGGCAGTTAGGGGCAATCAGCAGGGGAGGGCAGTTAGAGGCAAGACCAGGCCAGCAGAGAAGATCAGTTGGGGGCAACCAGGCCAGCAGGGGAGGGCAGTTGGGGGCAATATCAGACGGGCAGGGGAGGGCAGTTAGGGGTGATTAGGCAGGCAGAGGCAAATAGGGGCAATCAGGCAGGCAGGCAGAGAGGTTAGGGGCTATCAGGCAGGCAGGCAGGTAAGTGGTTAGGAGCCAGCAGTCTCAGATTGTGAGAGGGAGGTCAGACATCCCCTGAGGGTTCCTTGATTAAAGTAGGTGCAGGCTGGGCTGAGGGATCCCCCCCCAAAGTGCACAAATTTTTGTGCACCAGGCCTCTAGTATACACTGTGTTTTCCGGCATATAAGATGACTTTTTAACCCAGGAAAATCTCAAAAATCTTCTCAAATAACAAGAAGGCTAGTGAAAGAAGTGACCCAACTACCTTCTCTACTTTCTCCCTCTACCATTTCTACTGTTTCAGCAGTTTTGTCTCAACTTTTGAGAAGATTTTCCTGGGTTAAAAAGTTGTCTTATATGCCAGAAAATACGGTATATGAAACACCAATTATGTGCTACCATTTAGCATGTCTCTAATGCATACACATAAACACACTTATATACATATAATCCTAGAATAATTAATCAAGGAAATAAATCTCAACTCATACTTCACATCTTATATGACATTTTAATTAAAAATATACCACAGATCTGAATATAAAATGTAAAACTATAAGTCATTTAGAAGAAAACAGCAGAAAATTTGTTTGACACCAGGTTAGGCAAAGATTTCCTAAATTTGACCCCAAAAGCATAAAACAAAAGAGAATTAAAAAAAAATTATGTCTTATTCTGCAAAAGACACTATTGAGAGAGAAAAACCTTAAAATAGGAGAAAACTTCTTAAATTACATATCTGACAAACTTCTTAAATTACATATCTTACAAGTAAGACTTGTAAGTAGAAAATGTTGAATTCTCAAAACTCAAGCCCTGGCCTGGTGGCTCAGTTAGTTGGAGTGTGGTTCCATCCATACTCCAAAAGATTTTAGTTTTGATCCCCACTCAAGCAGTCTCAGGGAGGCAGGTGCTCATAACTGTAACTCTATTGAGAATGAAAATGGTACAGATACTTTGAGAAATATTTCTTATAAAGTTAAACATACAATCATAGATAATTTCCTAAAAGAAACATAACTTCTATTCACATATAATGAGATTCCATTTGTGTAATATTCTAGAAAAGGAAGAATTTGGGGATTGAAGAACAGATGAGTGCTCATCAGGGTGTGTGAGAAAATGGAGGAAAAACTACAGATGTGGCACAGAAGAGTTTTTTTTTGAGATGTGGGGTGTGATGATATGGTTCTTTATATTGATTATGATGGTAAATAGACGACTTTATGCATTTGCTAAAAGTCATAGGAAATGAACTATGTACCACAAAGAGTAAATTTTATCATATACAATTTAAAAGTTAACTTAGGGGGAAAAAGCACTGAAGAGGAAGAAACAAAATTGTTATTTTTATAAGTTATATAATTACACATATAAAATACCAAAAAAGAATCTCTAAAAAATTATTGGAAACTAGAGGTCTGGTGCATGAAATTTGTGCCCGTGTGTGTGGGGGGCGGGGGGGGAGGGGGAGTGTCCCTAAGCCCAGACTGCACCCTCTCCAATCTGGGATCCACCAGGATTGGGCCTAAACCAGCAGTCAGACATCCCTCTCACAATCTAGGACTGCTGGCTCCCAACCGCCTACTCACCTGCCTGCCTGCCTGATTGCCCCTAACTGCTTCTGCCTGCCAGCCTGATCACCCCCTAAGCACTTCCCTTCCAGCCTGATTGATGCCTAACTGCCCACCTCTACTGGCCTGGTCCCCTCCAACTGCCCATTCCTACAGGCCTGGTACCCCCCAACTGCCCTCCCCTGCAGGTCTGGATCCCCCCGCCAACTGCCCTCCCCTATATGCCTGGTTGCCCCTCACTGCCCTCCATTCAGGCCTGGTCCCTTCCAACTGCTCTCTCCAGAAGGCTTGGTCCTCCCCCAACTGCCCTCCCCTGCAGGCCATCTTGTGTCTACATGGGAGAAGCCATCTTTGATCACATGGGGGTGGCCATCTTGTGTGTTGGAGAAATGGTCAATTTGAATATTACCTTATTATTATATAGGATTATATAGGATAATAAAAGTTCAGCCAGTTGGATAACTAAAAGAAGATCCATATACAAAACTAAATTGGATTTCTTTACACCAAGAGATGTCATTCCTAGAAAATATAAATTAAAAAACAAGATTATAGAGAGAAAATTTGTGTACAAAAAGGCATTAAATTAATATATGGTGGAAAAATTAATATAACTAGAGAACCTTACATGACAAGTGTAATGTCCAATTTTATATGTATGCTAGTCAACAGTTTTTAGTTTTTCCGTCAAATATTAATCTAGGTGTTGCTATGAAGGTATTTTATTAAGTCCATATTCAGCTGACTTCAAGTAATGGAGGTTACCCTGAATAACTGGGTGGGCCTGATTCAATCAGCTCAAAAGCCTTCCAGGCAATGCTGAGATGTCCCTGAAGAGGAAATCTCACCTGTGGACAGCAGGTTCAGTGTGTCCCAAGAGCTCCGGCCTGACCTTCCTCATGGCCTGCCTGTCAGACTGGACTTGCCTCGCCAGTCACACAATCATGTCGGTCAGTTCCCTGCAATAAATCTCTCAATAAATATCTCCTGCTGGTTTTGTTTCTCTGAGTGAATGCTGACTAGTAAAAAAAAAAAAAAAAAGGAGAAGAAGAAGAAGAAGAAGAAGGCTAGATTTTATAAAGCATTGATTTTCCCCCAAATTATTTTTGGACTGAATATATTTTTAAGCAAATTGCAACTTAAGTGACTTGAAGGACTTATCCTAAAAAAAATTTTTTTTAGGTATGAAAGCTCAAGAATTGCCAAGATGCTCCTAAGGACTAAGCACAAAATGGGAGCATTGCCCTTCTAGAGATCAACGCTTACTATGCAGAACACTTAGAACAATGTGATACTAAAGCAGGGAATTTCAAAAGAAAATTTAACATAACGGAACAGAAGTGAGAACCCAGAAACAGACTTCTGGATGCCAGGAAACATGGTTTACGAGTGTTATCGCAGAGCACTGTGGAAACAAATGTGCTATTTCACAGAACCATCTCAGTGAATCTTAGAAATAGGACACTGAGTGAAACTGGCAAGTCCCAGACAAATGTATACAGTAAAATACTATTTTTATAAAATTCAGAGCAACAAAATGAAATACTATAATTTCTAAAATAATAAAATTCATATACACAGAATTTGGCATAGCAGTCACCTCTGAAAGGGAAGTAAGGGAGCAAAGAAATATATTCAGTGGCACTGATAATGCTCTTGTTCAAAGGTTAGTTGATGATAACAGAGATATCAAAATATTTACCAAATGGTAAAATGTAATTCCAAATCAGTTAGAACAAAAGAAGCCAGGAATGACCTGAATAACTCAAAGAGTGCACACCCAGTGACCAGTAGCTCCAGTAGGTTTTATCACAGCTGTTCACTCTATTTTTATGTGTACTAATGTACATAACTCTTAGATATTTTTATAGATCTTAAATAGAAAAAATTATAATGGCCAACAGGTACATGAAAGATACTTACATCCCTAATAATCAGAGAAATGCAAATCAAAACCATAATGAGGTAACATCTCAGATCTGTTGGAATGGCTATCATCAAAAAGACAAGGGATAGTAAGTGTTGGTGGGGCTGTGAAGAAAAGGGAACCCTTGTGCACTATTGATAGGAATATAAATTAGTGTAGCTACTATGGGAAGCAGTATGGATGTACCTCAAAAAATTAAAAATATAACTACCATATGATGCAACAATTCTACTTCAGAGTATTTATACAAAGGAATGCAATCAGTATCTCAAAGACACATTTGTTGCACTCCCATGTTCACTATAGCATTATTTACAATAGACAAGATATAGAAACAACCTAAATGTTCATCAACAAATGAATAAAGAAAATGTGGTATGCATATGTATATACAATTGAATATTATTCAGCCACAGGAAAGAAGGAAATACTCCCATTTGAGACAACATGAATGGATATTAAGGGCACTAGGCTAAGTAAAATAATTTAGACAGAAAAAGACAAATACACTATGATATCGCTTATATGTGGAATTTTAAAAAACCAAACCATAGAGAGTCAAATGGTGGTTACCAGAAGCTGGGGTAATGTGTAGTAGGGAAATGTTAGATGAAGAGTATAATCTTCCAGCTAGAAAAAAAAGTTCTGAGAATCTAAGGCTCAGCATTGTGATTATAGTTAACAATACTGTATTATGTATTATGTAGTTGAATGCTATTGAGAGTAAATCTTAAATGTTCTCACCACAAAAAAAGAAATGGCTCACAATCTATCTATATCTATCTTACCTAATAAAAGAGTAATATGCAAATTAGGCATCACTCTGTCACAAAGATGGCTGCCCTGATAGCCACAAGATGGCAGTGCCCATAGCCACAAGATGGCAGTACCCAGTCTGGCTCAGCCCTGCCACTGAAGTGCTCAGGACTGTTATCCAGGCAGGTGGCGGGGGAGGTGGGGAGGCTCAAGGGGCAGAACATGTGATCAGAAGGGGTTGGGGGTCTCCTGCCCAGGCCAGAGGCCTTCGCCAGAGGCCTCAGGCATTGGTAAGGGTGGAGCCAGTGATTTGAGGGGGCAGGGACAGAGCCAGTGATTAGAGGGTTATGAGGGTGCCCTACCCAGGCATAAAGCCTGGGCCAGAGGCCTCAGGCCTGGGCAGGGGCAAGGGCAGAGATGGCAGGGGCCTGGGCTCCACAGAGCCAGCGATCAGAGGGGCAGGAGCAGAGCCTGTGATCGCAGGGGTCTGGGAACTGGTGGAGCTGGCAAAGCAGGGTTCTGGGGGTCTCCTGCCCAGGCCTGCAGCCTTGGCCTGAGGCTACAGTGGGGCAGGTGGGGAGCCAGTGAGCTCAGGGCCTGGGCAGGGGCAGAGCCAGTGATCAGAGGGGCAAGGGTGGAGCCTGCAATCTCAGAGGTCTGGGCACGGGTGGAGCAGTGGGTCAAGGGCAGAGCTGGCAATGGCAGGGGGCAGGATCAGAGCCAGTGAGGCCTGGGCTCTGTGAAGCTGGAAATCAGAGGGGCTTGGGGGCTTCTGCCTAGGCCTGCAGCCTGAGGCAGAGACTGCAGGCCTGGGCAGGGGCATAGCCAGTGATCGCAGGGGTTTGGGGGTCTCCTGCCTAGGCCTGCATCCTCGGCCAGAGATTATAGACCTGGGCATGGGTGCAGCTGCGATCGGAGGGGCAAGGGCGGAACCAGTGATCGGAGTGAACTACAGAGGAAACACCTTTTCTTACCGCTCATTGACTAACCTCCCTGTATGCCACAGGTAATATTTTTAGTAACTTGGGTAATAAGAATCCAAAAAGGCAATCTAGGGTTTTTCTACCACACTCCTGGAGAAAAAAAATGAAGGTTCACTGCTGGAGGGCTAAGAAATGTCATATCCTGCCCTAGCCAGTTTGGCTCAGGGCATTAATGCCTCAGCCTGCTGACTGCAGGGTCTGGGTTAGATTCTGACCAAGAGCATGTACCTAGGTTGCAGACTGCTCCCTGGCCGGAGCCCAGGTCAGGGCATATGCAGGAGGCAACCAATCAAATTGTTTCTCTCACTTTGATGTTTCTGTTTTTCCCTTCTTTTCCACATTCTCTAAAAATCAATGAAAACATATCCTCAGGTGATGAAAAAAAAAAAAAAGAAAGAAATGTCATATCCTATGAAAGACACATCTTGAAAATGCCTAAAGAAAGTTGTCATTTTTTTTCATGCTGAAGGGACTGATGAAAACACATTGATGGCTGCGGTGACTGGCAGTGGTTTCAGCAGCGGGGTGATGGGGCTGGTGGCTTCCCCTGATTAGCCTGGTCGCCTCCCACAAAGGGAGGTCAGACTGTAACTTAGGTAAACTCCCCAAGAGGAGCAGGAACTGGGCCTAAGCCGTCAGTAGGACACCCCCTGAGGGCTCCCAATATGTGAGAGGGGGCAGGCTGGGCTGAGGAACCCTCCACCTCCCCCCATACACGAATTTTGGGCACTGGGCCCCTAGTATATATATATAAAAGCCTAAGCAACCATTACTACCAAACAACCAGAATGACCAGAACCACTAGTCAACCAGGTGCCATGACACTCACTGACCATCAGGGGACAGATGCTCAATACAGGATCTGCTCCTACAGTGGGAGCACTGCTCAGCCAGAAGGCAGGCTCACGGCTGGCCAGCACAGCTGCGGTGGCAGGAGCCTCTCCTACCTCCACAGCAGTGCTACCAGGCCACAGCTTGGGCTCCTACCCATCCACCTGCCACTTAGCGCACTGCTACATGCCTCATACCGCATAAGCCTGAAGTTACAATCACTGGAGAATGGTAGAAGTGCAAACACTCAGAATAACTAGGATGAGCCTGATATCATCAACAGGCTCCTGGAATTCTGCCTTGGGCATTGAGATCAAATCTCATCTCCTACCAATTGCCTTGAGTTACAAGGGAAGGCAGCAATATAACAGTGGCCACAGGAGGCAAACTGACAATCCGGGTAAAAGTCAAAGAGAGATGGATCTGAAGGGTGGGGGTGGGGGCAACAGAGCACCCTCGCCTCCCAAGATTCCCAACTTTGTATTGTTCATCTTGGAGTGGTGCTTATCTGGCTCCAAGCAGCGGAAAACATCCAGCACAGTCCCAGGCATCCACTGGGGACCTCCTAGCCAATAGAAGGGACATTTAGAAATACTTTTTCAGGAAGCTGTGAGGAGGTGGATCGACTCCCCAAGTGACCTCCCAGCAGCTCACGGGATGTGGAAACTCCCCAGGCATGCGGGCACCAGGTCCCAATTTCATTTCAATGTGCACAGATCTGTGCACCAGGCCACTAGTGTATCATAAGAAGCGTGAAACAGCAATTAGAAAGAAAATATGCACCCCTATGTTTATAACAGTGTTATTTACAATAGCTAAGATCTGGAAACAGACCAAGTGCCCATCATTAGATGGGTGGATAAAAAAGCTTTGGTACATTTACATTACTATGCAGCAATAAAAAAAAGAAGGCTCTTTTACCCTTTAAGATAACATAGAGGGACCTGGAGAGTATTATGCTAAGTGAAATAAACCAGAGAAAGACAAATATCATATGATGTCACTGATATATGAAAGCTAATGAACAAAAGAAACTGGCAAACAAAGAAATCAAGAAAACAACTAGAAAATCTCTCATCACTATTTGCAAATTCCCCATGGCAATGATAAATAATTTATTCTCCCTTAAATAAACAGGACAGAAATGATCTACATGATTCCATAGAACATAATAAAATTTCAAATTTTATCATCTCTGGAGTTCCAGGATTTTGTACTTGATAATGTGATCAAACAAGAAAATAATGTCAGTTATTAATTCCCCAAGTTATAGGAATGGATAAGACATATTAAATGAGCATTTCCATAGGACCTGTCACAGTGTTGGATAAAAATGACCCCCTGTAACTAATGGTTCTATTATCTCCTGAACCCCCACGAACTAAACCCAAACAAACAAGAGAAGGATTAATCCTGTCGGACTGTTAAGCATGCCTCCCTTTTCATTAGTGTATTTCTAGTACCTTGAGCACCGCTTATTGATAGCAAGTCCCCAACAAACATTTTTGCGTTAATAAAAAAATAGAAGAATACATGAAAGAATGTCTCTGTAAAAGCTTTTCACAAATAAAAATGCTAAATATAATCAGGATAGCCACAAGGTTAGCAAAGAGCTAACATGAGGAGAAATCTCTATTTTAATCTCCCATTGCTCCTCTTTGCCTTTCCTAGATAGGTCAAGACAGCACACACTCATCTTTAATTCCATTACAGAATAAATCGAAGGCCAAGCCTAAATGAGGGGGACAGACAATAAGTACTGAGTTTGCATTATAAACAGAGTCACTGTGCCTATTGTCCATGGATCACAAAAGATCCAGAGCTCTAGATTTGCTTCTGATCTCCAAACCAACTAGAGTATCGTAAGTTCACAACTTTACTAAAAGTCAGTTCTGGTCTGGAAACTCTGACTGTTACATTTTTAAAATCCATAATGCTTAGTAAAATTTTGAGATGTTTAAAGTCACAAAAACTACTCCCCCTTCTTCAGCTGCACCCATGCACTATAGTTAGATTTGACGCACATCCACAAAAAAGTCCAAATGCATAGTACATAATAAAGTTACAACATAGTCAGCAGAGATTAAAAATTGTCCTTAGGATTCTGGTGGTTATGCTTAATTGATAAAGAGGGAAAAGATCACATAAGAGGTAGAACATTCATAGGAAATGAATCATCATACCTTCAAAAGATAAAAATAATGCAAGAGACAGAAAGCAAAGTGGATGAAAGAAAACAATAAGAAGAAACTAGCCATTACAAAAAATCATTATCATAGTGTGATCTTGAAAATCTGAGGGGAAAAGAATGATTAGAAAAATGTCCTGAAACTGAATCTAAGATACACGCATATATTTTAAATTTCAAAAACTCTTTTATGCAAATAAAATTATCTTTATAGCAACTCTTGTCTGTTCCTGCTTTCCAGATAGGAATTTTGAGATACTGGAAATTTGAGTAAGATCTCCCAGAAATTTAATGAAAGTGTCAGGAGCAAAACCCAAATATTTAGCCTAATATTTCTTTTTTTGAAAGATATTTTTATTGATTTCAGAGAGGAAGGGAGAAGGAGAGAGAGATGGAAACATCAATGATGACAGAGAATCATTGATCAGCTGCCTCCTGCACGAACTCCACTGGGTATTGAGTCCACAATCCAGGCATGTGCCCTGACCAGAAATCAGTTACTAATACCCTAGGTGACCTATATCAATTAAGTACATGGTATATGTTGTGGGAAGAATCAGATGTTGTGGGAAGAATCAGATGTTGTGGGAAGAATCTGAGTCATAGATTGATGCTCAACCACTGAGCAACACGGGCAGGGCTAGTTCAGTATTTTTTCATTCTAGATGATTCTGACTCTTCCCAAAGAAAGCCAAAACTGAATTAAAATGACACCAAATTAATCAATTAAAAAGAGAAAATATTCAATCATTTAACTGTAATTCGTACATGACCCCATCTTAACTATTTTATGGGTTTTGTTTTTTACTGAAACAACTGATGACTATTATTGCATCTTTAGAGAATACAAGGCAGCCAAGTGATTTAGTCAACTGAAGTAAATTAAATAAAAAAAATCAATTCTGTAAGTTTTTCAGTAGTAAAAGATTTAAAACTACTTAATCTCATTTTTAAAAAAAGAATACCTTGTAGACATTTAAAACATATGAGTACTCTGATCTCTTAAAGTTTTAAAATATTTTTTAAAAATTATTCCAGAATCCATTCACTCAGTGGCTCAGTGACTATCTCCTCATAATAATTACTTTTCATTTTCAGCTCTTTTCATACTTATTAATGCCCTAGGTGACCTATATCAATTAAATATATGGTATATATTGTGGGAAGAATCATAATACATATTTTAGCACACATACACACACTAGGGGCCTCGTGCACAAAAATTTATGCACTCCGGGGGGGGTCCCTCGGCTGGGTGAGGGGCTGAGGGCCGATTTCAGGCTGCCCACAGTCCCTTCAGGGTTTGGGTTCCCTACTGGGGTGCCTGGGCAGCCTGGGTGAGGGGCTGAGGGCTGTTTTCAGGCTGCCCCCAGCTCCCATTGACCAAATGTCCCAGCGAGGCTGACTGGAATCAGGTTTCTGGGGTTTATGTATCTTCTATAACTGAAACTTCGTTGCTTTGAACGGAGGTCTAGGCAGGCAAGGAAGCCTCCTATTTGCTTCAGCTCCGTGGCTTCACTAATTGAAACACTGTTGCCTTGAGCAGAGGCCCAGCCAGCCTAGGCAGGCAGTTTCCTCCATTGCAAATGGAAGCCTCCTATTTGTCCAGGTCCATGGCTGCTGGCCGCCATCTTGGCTGTGTTAATTTGCATACAGTCGCTTTGATTGGCTGGTGGGCAAGGCTTGGATGGTGGGCGCGGCTTAGGTGTCTTGGAGTGATGGTTAATTTGCATATTACTCTTTTATTTTATACACACACACACACACACACACACACACTAGAGGCCCAGTGCACAAAAATTTGTGCACTTGAGGGAGTCCCTCAGCCCAGCCTGTGCCCTCTTGAAGTCTGGGACCCCTCGGGGGCTGTCCACTTGCTGATGTGCCTGGCCAGCCTGGGTGAGGGGGTGAGGGCCATTTTCAGGCTGCCCACAGCCCCTTCAGAGTTCGGATCCCTACTGAAGTGCCTGGCTGGAAGCAGGTATCTGTGATTTATTTAACTTCTATAATTGAAACTTTGTTGCCTTGGTCCCCGACTCGATGCCTGGGTTGCCCCTGGCAACCCAAGATCCCAGCCAGCAGGTTATCTGGGGTTTGTTTATCTTCTATAACTGAATCTTTGTAGCCTTGAGTAGAGCTCAGGGCCCACAGGGCCCTGGCTTCCTCCATTGCCTGGGGCAACTCCAGCTCTGTGGCCGCTGCCATCTTGAGTTAATTTGCATATTTTCTCCTGATTGGTTGATGGGCATGGCTTGTGAGCGTGGCTTGTGGGTGTCATGGAATGAGGGTCAATTTGCATATTGCTCTTTTATTAGATTAGATACACACACACACACACACACACACACTAGAGGCCTGGTGCACAAAAATTTGTGCACTCGGGGGGGGGGTGGTCCCTCAGCTAAGTCTGTGCCCTCTGGGACCCCTCGGGGGATGTCCACCTGCTGGTGTGCCTGGCCAGCCTGGGTGAGGGGCAGAGGGCCATTTCAGGCTGCCCACAGTCTGTTCAGGATTTGGGTTTCTACTGGGTGCCTGGCTGGAAGCAGTATCTGGGATTTATTTAACTTCTATAATTGAAACTTTGTTGCCTTGGTCCCCCACTCAAAGCCTGGGTTGCCCCTGGCAATCCAAGGTCCCTGCCCAGCAGGTATCTGGGGTTTGTTTATCTTCTATAACTGAAGCTTTGTAGCCTTGAGTAGAGCTCAGGGCTCACAGGGCCCTGGCTGCCTTCATTGCCCGGGGCAACTCCAGCTCTGTGGCCTCCGCCATCTTAGTTGAGTTAATTTGCATATTTGCTCCTGATTGGTTGTTGGGTGTGGCTTGTGGGCGTGGCTTATGGGTGTAATGGAGTGAGGGTCAATTTGCATATTGCTCTTTTATTAGATTAGATAATTAAAGCTATCCATTAATCACTTCAAGTGAAAGTAGACAAAAGGCTCTTTTATTCTTCTATTTTTACTTCAATTAAGGGAAAAAATTATACAAATGAATAAAAAACAAGGATGATCATTATGGTCATACAATGAATGCAGAGGTTCAAATGGGAGTGCATCCTAGAATAATGCTTGACATTTTTAACATAAGCTGAAACTGAAACCACTTGAAATTTGTAGGAGGTAATCTCTTAGCCTTGATTTAAATTGTAAAAAAAAAATAACATTAATTTTGCACTTTCTTTTACACTTCCAAGGTTTTCACACTGTCACAAGAACAACTCATTCCACCTTTCAGCTGGGGGTGAGTGTCTTATGGAGCTACTGACAGAAGATCACTCCACAGGGCATCCCTCTGTAGTTATGGATGATATGGACATCCCTTTTTTCAGTGTGAGGTGAGGAGCTTATTAGTCATTTTCCAAAACATCAATGGACAGACATGCACATAACCAGTTGGGGAAGGAAAAAAAAAGGCACCTGCAGCAGAATGTAATGTACCTTTAACACAATTATGGAACACAGCCAGGAACGGAAGCCAAGTGGGAAAGAATGTATCTATGGCGGCTTTATCAATCCCTAAGGTTAAAAGGTCAATGTATGTCAATAAAGAAAATCTAAAACACATTTTTCTTTGCTCTGATGACAGCCTTCAGATTGTTTGATTAAGATTATTACAAACAACACCAGAACTTTTCACCCCTGAGCAATTTCAATGGATCAAATGTGTTAACAGCAATTGCTCACAAATTTCAGCATAATCTTTTCCCATGGTTTAACCATCAAACCTCCTTTTGTTTTGTTTTGTTTTTTAATTATCAAAGAAGCCTTAAAAAATAAGATCAAAGCTCTCTTTTCATTTTATACAGAAAGTTAGCAGAAAGAACACTAACCTACATCAGATCTGACTTTTACTGCTCACTCTAGAATTAACAAGGTGAATTAATAAGAATTCATCAACTAATATAATTCTCTCATACGTAAAATGAGAAACTGATTCATGGTATTTAAGACAATTTCTAATTCTGAAATACTAAGCGCGAGGTTTGCTTTCTTTAAACTTCACTGTCACTAAACATTTATATTTGATGACTGTACAATGTGTTGATCTTCAAAGAAACAAACATGAAATTTTCAGAATTAAGAACTGTGTCTATATCAGGTTCAAACCAAAACAAACATTTTGAACTCCTGCCATCCTTCTTTGTTCCTTTGTCTTCACTCTTCCCTCCCCGACACCTTGCAGCTCTTGCTAAAATCGTTCTCTCCTCTCACTGTTCTTTCCAAATCTCACTCATTTTGAAATCCAAGTAAATCACAGTCCCCAGGGAACGCCCTTTGGCAAATCACACTGATACCCCTTCTCTGGAACTCAGTTGCTGTACTGGTCTTCCATAACTGTATTAGAAACTCTGCATATAACAGGGAATGCTAAGACATTTCTGGATTTCATACAATACCCGGCAAATTATCAGTGTGTTACAATTCCATAAATGTACTTGACTAATGAATCATTCAGTTTATGAAATGTCAGAAGCAACTGCCATTTATTTGCCTAATAAAAACTTTACATCGTTTAATGATTCAAACTCATTTGGCTCTTTTTCAACCTTAAAACAACGAAATTCTTTTAAAAAAAAACTTCAACTTCTTTTGTCTGCAGAACTTTAAAAGCACAAGAAACAAGATGTAGCATAATATCCTAATAACTATCTAGCTAATATTGAAAAAAATTTTTTTCTGCTCATCTTTTTCACATCTATTCTTAACATACCTAGAAATATACTGGCAATTTTTCTCTGACAACAGCATCACAATGATGACTATAATTTGTACTTATATTCATAAATCTATTTAACTATTTGACTTATCATCAGGTCAATCCAAAAGGAGTCAAACACATTTACACATCTCAACATATTTTTGGTCAACTATAACATCCAATTCTTTTTCTGTAGTACTCATTCTTAGCACACATCCTATATTTTAATTATGCATTTTTTTCCTTCTGCTTTTTTTTTTAAGCAAATGTCATTCATTCCTTGTAGGGACATTTTTCCAGTATCAACATCATTTGAAGTGTTATTTCTGTCTTTCCTTCTTAATATGTATAACCCTTACAAACCAATGACTAATCTATTTTCATTCATTTCATAACTGATGAGTGACATGGTGGTTAAAAACTCTGCAACTGGCTTCAAAGAAAAATTCTATAGGAATATACCCAAATCTCAACTCCACTTAAGGAGAGATTTCTTTCAAGTTAAATTTCTTCTCCATGAAAGAATCTCATCCTCATCCATTTTATATTTTGGAACACTATTTTCAAAAAGTGGGAGGAGAGAATAATATATTTGTGATATATTTTCAAAATACTGACAAGTACATTACATCACAACTTGCCTATACTTCCCATTTAAATATATGAATTGCCTGAACAATACAAAAACATCACTTTGTTGTACTCAAAACTTTCCATCAAACTAGTTAATCACAATCTAAGCTAAGAAATGTGTCTGTTTTACTTTGTGTTGAGTTAATATATATGGTAAAAGCCTAAACTAACTTTCCCCCCCTTTCTTGCTCTATTTTTAATTTTTTAATAATTACATATAAAATAGGAACTTATTTTCAGAAAGAGAATGGGCTCAGTGGAGTTACCTTGTATTGCTGAAATTAATGGTTCTCCATTTAAGTCTGCACTCACTCTTAAATGCTGTCACATTCACTTTCCTCTTCTACTCTCAGCCTTAGCTATCTTTATCATTTTTTTCCAAGAAAATGGAGGTAATTTAAGTAGTATTCATAGTTTACATTCACAAGTGAATCTCCAAATTCCACTTGCATATTCTATAATGCATATCTATTTACACATTTTTGTAAGAAAGTGAAGTCATCTGCCTACAATTTCTCTGTTTCCAGCAGAAAACATTTTTCCATCTAATTACAAAGGAAATGCATTTTACCCTACTAGCTAACAAACCACTGAAAACAGCTACTAGCTAAAAACCCATTGAAAACAAAGTCTTGACAACTATCAGCCTAAACACAGGTATAATTATAAAAAACAAATCATTTGCCAAAAATTGCCTAGGAAGTAGCAGGGACATTTTTCCATTAAATAATTATTCATTTAACAGATGTGCTATAAAATGTAAACTATCAAATTACACAAAATGCTTTTCCTAAATGTTTTAAAGGATTTAAAAATACTATGCATAATAGTTAAATGTAGTTCTGTTTCTGTTAATTCCTCCATTTTAGATTTCACAGACTGAGGCATTCACTAACATTGTCTTCAAGAGGATAAATTAAGTCAGTCTAGAGAAATGTGGCAACACTCAGGAAAAGCTACAATGCAACTGACAATTTTCTGACTGCCTAATGTCCTGATTACAGACTTAGATATGAACCAAATTCAGCATTTACCCAGAAGAGACTAGCAAAAGTGTCACAAGTCACTGTCATACACTGGCATAGGGCAGCCCCCATCAGAAGAATTGTTAGTTTTCATGTATTCTTCCTGTATCAAAATTACAGCAGTATCATATTTGACTAATTATACAAAATAGACACTTTAAAAGGGAAGAAATGCACACAGAATAGGAAAAATAGGCAGAAGCGTAACATCTTTCTCTGTGTGCCTTTTAAAGAACCTTGAACTAGACTTCACAATGAAAACTCAGTAGGCAGCCACTGAGCCTCTTCTCCATAGGTATGAAATGAGGAACTCAGAGAGCCACCGAACACTGAATTTTCTCAGTGGAACAGCACACACACACATTTAGCACAAGGGGTTCTGCCACTGAGACACACTGGGGAAATTCAGAGTGTTCAATGGCTTCAACTTCACACCCCACAGCATGGAGTCACACGGGATGCTGTGCTCAGCTTGGTGTGTTCCATAAAACAAGGGAAAGCACTTTTAAAAACCAGCAAAATGATGATTGAAGCTGAGGTGCTTCATTCTCCGACACGCAAAAAAGAAGAAACACAAACCAGCACTTGGAGATGCTGCTTTGCGTGCTGTGTTCTTTGCTCTGAGTCTCTAAAACCAGGGGGAGAAACAAACAAACAAAAATAATGTTATCCAAAAAATGTTAGTGGTAACTATGTTTGCCTGCACATTGGTTGTTTTATAGCCTTGAATATTTCTGTTGGCAGTTATATTAAACACTCCCTGTATTCTGGTCTACCACTCATTTTATCTGTTTCCTTTAGTAAGAACAAGTGCAGACCTACACATCAGAATTTTAGCTCTACATTATTCATGAACCCAAATGCAAACCTGGTGGCTTTCAGCTCGACATTCTACATATATGCAACTGTGCTGCATGACAGTTATCCTTCTGACATGAGCCTATATTTGCACTGGTCTCGTACTCCAAACAACAGGATGGAGAACCCCAAGAAGCAGAAGAGAGGAAGAAGCACAATATAGGAAAGACAACTTGGAAGTCATCTTGCTCCATCTCCACCATGAGAGAATCGCTGAGGAACATTGTCCTAAAGTGTGCCATCGGTAAGCTGTAACAGCACCAACAAATGACACAGTGGAGTATTTTGCAAGCATTGTTTAGAAATAACTCTTCAGCATAGCAGCCGTAATCACTAGCACATCATCTCACACTTGTAAGAATGTATTACTGCAACATTTCTGTAGGTAACAAATGCTCTCAAAAAAATGTTTCACATAGAAATCCATCTATTCCACTACAAAAAAAGGAAAACAATTCTAAGTGAATGTACAATGTCACAGGTCACTGTAACCTCAAGGCCAATCAATCTAATTCATATATCTCTGCCTTGTTTGGCACAACTCTGTTTTCTGTGGTACCTGGACTTTCACTCTGATATTTCCATTGTCTCTCACTATACAGTATGTTTACCTATGACAATAGAAATATCTGAAATCATATAGTCCATACAGTTTCCATAATCTATTTTGCAGCATCATTTGAATAACAGTTCAATTATGGAAGCCGTTGTGTCAAGTTGGTGTTTGTATATTTGAGGCTCTATACAAAATTCCTATGGCCCAGCTGGTCGGAGCATGTCATTTTGGGTCTGGGTAGCAGATCAAGATCGCAGCTCTATGCTGCAAGTAAACCATTCAGTTTGGGGTTGTTTCATGGCCACATGCTTTAACCCTAAGTCCAGTTAGCAGTACAAAAATTCTAGGGACTGATTAGGTTCCGGTAAAACAAGGACTAGAAAGATAAAAACTGATCTCATCAGTGGAAAAAAGTATGTGTGCTATAAATGGCGTGTCCAAGGTAAAAATGGCAAAAATTATGCTTGCTATGACACATCATAATGTCTGAAATTTTATGCTTCTAAACATGTTATCTCTATTGTAGTAAAAAAAATAAACCATAAATTACTGAGATATTCATCACAGAAGCACTGGAATCTCAGCCTAAATCCCTGTTGTTAAGGTTGTTTTTTCCCAAGGCAACAGGTAAGGCAGTTACCTCCCTGGTGCTGTCACCTGCTTCATGTCTAAGTCTTAAGAATTTTGTATTTTTATACAAATGCTTACATATTGATCAAGTATTTATTTTAACAGGTACCAACGTGGTCTGGGAAAGTACAGTATGTGCTACAAGTTATTTATCATACTCCAAGGACATTCTGGAGGAACCAAAGAAAGAATATTTTTTAAAGTGCTAGAGAATAAATTATTTTTTATTTATATTCACTTCCTTTTAAAAATCAGACTCATATATTCTGCTATCTCTGAGTTGTTCATTTCTGTGTGTTTGGTCTCACTGTTCTCTCTTTATCTCAGCAGTCAGAACTACAAGCTTCAGAAGTCAATTCAGTTGGTTATCTGCAATTTCTCTTTGTAGTGCTCTTCGAGGTCAAATCCATTACAGCATATGTTCAGACTGATTTTACACACTTAACTCCACTGGGCTTTCAGTGACATACTCAGCGCTTCACCTGAGAACCTGTTATCCATAGATACAGGAGATGTTCAAAATGATAGCATAGCTACAAAAAAAAAAAAAAAAAAAAAAAAAAAAAAAAAAAAAAAAAAAAAAAAAAAAAAAAAAAAAAAAAAAAAAAAAAAAAAAAAAAAAAAAAAGGAAAGAAAGAAAAAAGAAGAAGGAAAAAAATCACAGGTCATGCCTATGTACGCAGGTACACTATGGCTGACTAATCTACAAGATCTAAAATCATCTAATAAAGATCATGCCTCCTTTTTCAAAGATTAAAGCATTTTTACTATTATGTGGTGCTACTCTGTTCCCAAGTCGCTGGAACTGTGGGCTCCTGTCAGAGAGGCATGGAGTGTTGCCTCCACAGACTTCCTGGAGTGGACAGCAACATAGTCTTGTCATTACCTAATTTGCCACTCACTAAGGGAATGTGTAACTGTAGATAAAGTTCGCCAAACTGATTCAGAAATAGCAAACACTGAGCAACTTTCTTTTCCCATAAGGAATGCAATACAAGGAACAATGCAACTGTGCCCCTCAGGTTCCACGGACTTGGATCCTCTGGGAGGGTTTCTCCTTATTTTAAAAATACAACTTGACATGATTTTCTGAACTGACAACTGGTTAAAGCAGAGGGGACCAGGAGATGATAGAAACAGATGCCACTGCTTTCCCATTTCCTTTGTCTTTAATTGTTTCTTAGGAAACCCAAGAAATTATATAGGCAACAAAAGAAAAAGGTATATAAATTGCTGCCATCCTAAGTGACACTGCAGGAGCAGTAGATGACATGCTGTGCTTTTGTTATTGAAGAGTCCCTCTAAGAAAAGAGTAAGGGGCAAAGCATTCACCTGGCCTAACTGAAGTGATCATTTCTCTGAGCAGTGCCTAGGAAACAAGCTTTCCCTTGGGAGAGACACAGCCAGCGTTCAGTTAGCCGAGAATGTCGGAGAAGGCCTCAACGGCTAAGAGGCCATTGCTCCAGCCACTCAATGCTCTCCCTGATCCCCCCCCCCACTCCCCCCTCACACACACACACAGTAAGCAGCTACCTCCAGGTCCTCTCCACAGCTCTACTAATTTCAGAGGAGAGGAGAAATCCAGCTTACATGTTTTATGCATGCTTTCTCTGCTAGATCTTATGCAGAGAATTTTTTAAAATATTCAGCTCTTTTCCTCAGAGAAATAAAACTCTAAAAGCATAAAAGAAGCTGCCACTACTCCTCCAAGATCTACTCCTCTTAGTTGTAGTTACTCAACTTATTAATTTCTGCGTTCATCTGCTCAAGCTTAGAATTTTAATATCACTTCGACCTTTTAATACTTTCTGGCTACTCCTGCTCCACACTCCATCCCAAAATATTCTCTCCCAATCGGTGTCTTCCTTTCTGTTTCTAGCTTCTATTTCATCCTTTCAAAGGACTCTAGCACAGGCCCTTATCACCTAATAGTTAGTGGACTTCTAAAGCCTTCTAAGGTCATTGCCCTACTTACCAGATATTTAGGTCATACCTGGGAGTGCTCTGAGAATTTACCCTAATTGCATGCTAACAAGTCTGCTTCCGTTTCATCAATGCTGGAAGAAGACAGAAAACTCCTGGGTTAGGGACAAGTACATTAAACAAATAATTAATCAATGTAATTAAAATAAGTCCATTTATTTAATTAAAAACAAACAAACAAACAAAACTGCTCAGAGTAATAGCACGAAGTATCCAAGGTATATTACCATTTTCTCCACGGTCCTGAACCTCAGTTCCCATAGGGAAAGGTAAGAAAGAATCAAGTGACTCCTATACATGCATTTCTGAGCTTAGAAAATCCATATTCTTAGAAGAGGCAGTCAAGCCTGATCAACATTTGATCCACAGGAAAAGATTATTTCTATTGCGCTAGAAAATAGACCAGCCTGCCCTTTGCCCCAAAAGGAAATACTAGCTCTGTCAAAATGATTAGTTATACAAATATCCACGAACAGAGGCAGCCGGTGGCCCTGCTCTAAAGATGAAAAGAGATGCAAGAGAACCGTGGAGAATGGTCTCCTGCCATGTCAGCCTTGGGGAGACTACTTAACCTCTCTAAATTCAAGTGGCCTCATCTATAAAATAGGAATATGAGTATCTGCCGCTTTGGACTATCGTGAAGGTTACATTAAATAATGTATGTTCGAAATATTTTAGCTCACTGCCTTGACTCAAAGTGTACAGTAAACAAACTTACTTAATTATTGCTCTGTGATTCATGTCTGTTCATTCCCATCCAGTCTGGGCTGAACAACATCAACTTACTTCTCATCCATACAATACATAGATCACTTTGTGTTGGTAAAATGGTCTATTCACTCCCTACTAGAGAGGATTGGGGCTACTCCATCCCTACAACTAAGCACATATTCCCCCCCGTCTGAAATCCTCCCCATTTCTCATCATAACCCCAACCACCTCTCATCGCCAGCTGAATCTCTGCCAATTCTTTAAAATCCCCCAAGTCATTGCAGGCCACAGGGAACTTCTCCTCCAGCAACCCTCCACATCTGTATATGGACCTCAATAAATGTCAGGTTCCTTTCACCTTATTATATTTACACACTGATAGATTTAATTTCTCCTAATTTAATTGGTCTCTCACTGGGCTTCTTTTTAATATTTCTACCTAGGCTTTCTTCTTCCCAAGTAAAAGCCAGTTATGTGTACAAAATAAATTAAGCGACAATATAGTACCATGATACAATTGTCAGCAAGAATCCCTTTTTTTCCTAATGTTGTTAAGGAAAGCTTTAGTTTTGTTTTGTTTTTGTTGTTGTTGTTATTGTTATTGTTGTATTTAATTTACCAACTATGTTTTATACATTCCCTTTTTTCAATAATCCCTTTAATTTTTTTTTAATGCTGAAAGTAACTTCCCTGTGGAAAAAGGACCTGTAAGCTTATAACTTTAGCTAACTTTCTGAGCAAAACCAAAGTTAAGTAGAAGCTGGAAGTTAATAAACTCTTCCTGGGCAAGTGGTTTAGGTTGAAATGAATTGAGAGTTCAGTGCAGGTGTCTACCTGTCAGTAAAAATGCCCATCATCGCTGGTGTTCTGGGCTACAAAACCTTAGTAAAGAGAACAGGATGAATTAAGCTGTTATTTGAAATGGCATGAGTCAAGCCTATAGATGAACCCACAGAGAATACAGTTTAGATCCTGGAGTAAGTCCCCAGGGAAACTTGTGCCTCAGCTCCAGCAGTTTGCTTGTCACTCTGGCCATTTCCAGGAGAACTAAGTGTAATTCCAAGCCCTCAGGCAGGGCCGCTAGCACAGCTGCAAAAGGGAGCTGGGAAGCCACTGCAGTCAGCATAGGACTGACATCTCAGAAGGGAACCCTGTCTTGATCTCAGCCCATTGCCAAGCTTTATTTTAAAGAAAAACTTTTTAATAATACAGCATAGCACATACTAGCAACACATTAATTTTATCAGTTAGGAGCCTGATGTCTCCAGGTCAGGGAAACTTCTCTAGGGAAGCACTAACCAATAAAATTCTCTCCGATGATGCAAATGTTCTATATTAGGGCTTTCCAATATGATGGCCTCTAACCACATAAGGCTACTGTGCACTTGAAAGATGGCTAGTGCATCTCAAAAATAAATCATTGTATTTAATCTGATTTTAATTAAGTGGCCTCATGAAACTAGTGACTCCCACTTGGATGGCATCACACTAGAACTCTCTAAGCAGTTGTCCTTCCTTTCATGGGCATTGTCTCATGTAGTCCTCATATTAACCCTGGAAGCTAGGTGTTAGTTATCATGTTTATTTGTAGAGATGAGGAAATAGAGACTGAGCTAATTCCAATCTTTAGCACAATATTATATAACTAATAAATGGCAGAATCAGAATTTAATCAATAGTCTTTTCTGACTATGGCATTTAATGATATTTTGCTCTTTTTTTCATTTCCATCACTTTGTCTTTTAAAAGTAAAGTCCAAATTCCCTAACTTAGCATGAAAGCATTTTACAATCAGATCCCAATATCTGATGGAAGCCTCCCTCCATCACCACCACCACCACACCACTCCTATTTCAGGGAATACTCTTACTCTCCAAATCCTGACGCATTTTCTCACTCCTTGCCTTTTGATTTATAGTGCCCATAGCCTGAAGGGCCCAACCTTTACCTCCTGTCTCCCTCCATGCCTGGTGAGCTCCAGTATTATATTCTGATTTTCTGTTTCTGTGTCTATTTTCTCGCCTAGAATGTTAGCCAAAGGAAGAGTGTCATACTCATCTTGTGCTCTCAGGATGTAGCACAGTACATAGGTAGCTACTCTATAAGTACTTAGTGACATGTAAATAAAGGAAAAAAAGAATATATAAAAGAATTAAATTCATCACATATTCATACAGTCTGACAGCACACTGCTCTACTTTGGCACTAAGAATGTCTGATCAATGAGTATATTTAGAAGGCAAGGTCTCTTCCCAAGTTTTCAAAAGGCCTGCTTTAATAGTTTTTGAGGAGGAAATGTACACCAGTGGTCATATCTGAGTTAAAGAAAAGTAGGCCCACAGAGCTATTGAGGACCAGTTACCCTGGGTGGCTGGCATTTGACAACCAAGCCCACGGTGATCCGATGATGTACAGGTTGCCTAAATTGGGGGTCACGGGCATGCTTTTCCAACCCTTAGACTAGTATGTGCTCCAGGCATCCTCAAACTATGGCCCGCAGGCCACATGCCAGGTGTTTTTGCCGCCGCTGCCTGTCCTGCTTAAAATATGTGCAGTATGCATAGAATTTTTTCACAGTTTTTGTTGTTGTTGTTGTTGTTTTAACTATAGTATGGCCCTCCAATGGTCTGAGGGACAGTGAACTGACCCCCTGTTTAAAAAGTTTGAGGACCCCTGTGCTAAGCCATTGGGGATGAGTACTCAACCTATGGTAGGCACCAATTTGGGGTGCAAGGTGTTTCATTAGTTCATTGGAATGCATGGCTAGTACCACTGCTTCTCAGAATAGAAGTTCACCTTGATGGAACCAGACATGTGTTTTTCTCTCTTGATTTGGCCTCTGTGACTGTATCATTTAGGTCAGTTATCCTAAGGAACAGGCAACCTTCCTCAGCTCTCTCCTCTCTTTCACCACATATGTATCCATACAAAGATGCAGAGGTAACAAGGTACCATTGAGCTGCCATCATGATACAAAAGCCATGCCATTGCCAAGAATTGATGGGTAGAAACTTTCCATATTTCCTTTGTTGTAGCTCAAATGTTCATGGAAATCTTGAACCACCTCTGAAAGTCTTAGAACTGCTTTAGATCAATACATCTTCCCTAGCTGGATATTAGGACCACCTGGGAGCCTAAACTCATGCCTAAACCCATCTACAGAACTTCTGGTACAACAGCTCTGTGATGAAGTTAAGGCACAAATAGTTTATAAAAGCTCCCCTGTGACTCCAATGTGCATCGTTGTTGAAATCCAGAGCCCTAGGTTGTGAGACTAGTAGCTTAACCACAGAGGTTCTCTAGAGAGGATAGTGTCAGCTTTAGCATTACAGCTGACCTTTTGGGAGCAGCCATTAGAGGGTGATAAGGAAATTGCACAAAAGGGAAAGAACAGTGGACTTTAGCAAAAAATACTAGCCTTCAGCTAAGAAGTATAGTCATTCTTATACCAATTCCCTTGCCCCAGAAACTGTGATCTGTATTCCTTTTACAATATTGTGCCATTCCTGATCCTGAGATTTGTTTGCTGTCCTAATTCAATTCAACAAACAATAATATGGTGTTTATAATTAACTAGAGGCCCAGTACATAAAATTTGTGCACTGTGGGGGACGGGGGAGGTCCCTCAGCCCAGTCTGTGCCCTCTCACAGTTTGGGAAGCCTCAGGGGATGTTCAACTAATGGCTCCTGTGGGGAGTGCGCCTAAGCCATCAGTTGGACATCCTTAGCACTGCTGTGGAGGCTGGAGAGGCTCCCGCCACTGCTGCTGTGCTCACAGGCCATGAGCCCAGCTTCTGGCTGAGAAGCGCTCTCCCTGTGGGAGTGCACTGATCACCAGGGGACAGCTCCTGCGTTAAGCATCTTCCCTCTGGTGGTCAGTGCATGTCATAGTGACTGGTCGTTCTGCCGTTCGGTCGATTTGCGTATTAGCCTTTTATTATATAGGATGTGCATTCATTCTTCTGGTCCAGACATGGAGAAGAATAAGATTAAAAAATAGAATTCAGAGCCTGAAAGTCTAGAAAGGTAAAAAGACACAGTTTAATGTGATGTGTTACTTGCTGAAATAGATATTAAGTACCAATGTGAAAAGGGACTTCTAAGTACAAAGGAAGGCATGAATTAAATTAGCTGTCATTCAGAATAAAAGCTAAAGGCCTTACAACAGTCTTCCAAGTCCTTGGTCAGGTGCTCTATTACCTCTCTGACCTCATCGTTTATTCCAATCCCACCTCACTGTCCTCCTCAATGTTACCAGAACATTTCAGGCTTGTTCCTAACTTAGGGCCTTTGCTCAGACAATTCCTATGCTTTGAATATACTCCTAATCGACTTCAAATCTTTTTTCCAAATTCTTCATTTTATTGAGACCTACCTTGCTGACCCTATTTAAAATTGAGACCCATACACTCCTAACCCCCAACCCTAGTGCTCTAACCCATTTACCCTGCTTCATTGTTTTCATTCCATGTGTCACATTCTAGCATAATGCACGACTTACTTATTTTGCTTATTATTTCTGACTTCCTGCACAAGGATTTAAACTCCACAACTGCACAGATTGCTTTGCCCACCGATAAATCTCAAGTTCCTGAAACAGTGTCTGGCATATGCTGGGCACTCGGCACATTATGTTGAATTAATACATGAGGAGTTTTGCAAAACTCACCTGAGAGTAGTTGGCTTCCTTCGTCTTTTGATAGAATCTAATTTGCTATTCTGTAGCCTGTGTGATTCTAAATTGGGACAGTTACTAATTGCCCTCTGGACCTATAGTGGACAGACTTTTTTTCAACTTTTATGAAAGCACTGTCAATCATTCATCATTCAGTCCATCCGTCAACAAATAGCTCTTCAGCATACATGATACATGCTAGGGACTGTCAGCATCAAAATTCTGACTTCAAAAGGCTTAGCTCATGATAAAAGAGATAAGGTCAACACACAAATTAGCTCAATAAGAGGCAAGATGTACTGAACCAGAAGAGTGCAGACAGCAGTGAGACTTTGGAGTCCTTTGCAGGTTTGTGAAATATGACACCCAGGATAGAAACTATAGCCTTTCTAGCCTTGGGCACCTTAAACACAGGATGACACCAGTCATTTCACTTACCAAAGATGGGGTTTCTAATTTTGGCCTTTTATAACCTGCTCCCCTTCATGAAATGCCCAGCAAGGAATGTTGAGCTTACTAAGCACACTTGAACTGACTTTGCTGATAACCTTTACCTACCAAATCAGGCATGAAAACAACTAAATAATCGCTAAGTCACTTTGTATTTTCCCCAACTTTAAGGCATTTGATTATTGGTTCCAAACCATATGCAGTACAACATGTTTCAGGAGAGGCCTGTGGAGCACAGCTCAGCAATGGCTTAGCAACTGGGCTGCTCTTCTAAAGCTCATGCCTCTCCTCACCATTAATGTAAAATACCTTGGATCAAAATGCATGAGTGGTTCCTTCAAATAGAAGCCCTCCGACAAACAGTGTTAATCAGTATCACCGCAGAGCTGTTGGTGACAATAACAGAGCTAATTTTAAAGAAGGGGAAAATTAAATAGTGGTTTCAATCATCCTGGCCACTCTTAATTATTGTGATGGCAAATTATGAACAATTTCCTGTCACCTGCTCTTCTAAAGCAATTATTGATGTTTGCCTTATCGTTGAACTGTGCTGCAAACTCTCTAAGCGAGAGGCTGTCTGATTCATTGCTTTGTGGGCTCACATTCGGAAAGCCATTTGGCCTGCGAAGTTGCTGGATTATCTATAAACACAGTGAAAGGAGACAGTGATTGCATGAAGCAGAGGGAATGCTCTTGAATGCCAATAAGGCAAATGTCATGACAGTAACACAAAGCCAACATTCCCTGTGACCTATTAGATACAAACTGATTTACTTTGGTACCATCTCAAACAGAAAATTATGGTGTAATTTCTCATGTCAATACATAATTTATTTTGTAATAAATAACGACCTGTACCTCACCCTGTTTCTATGATGCTGTCCTGCACACTCTCTCTCCAGCACACACTCTGCCTGCTCCAAATCCTTGCAAAGCTTTCTGTTTTCAAGGCTGTTCTCTTCACTAAGCTTGGTGATGACTGAGGAAAACATTATGGGATTAAAAGGCACTTTCTATCTCTGCAAAGAAACTTAAGTTATTTATTTTCTTATTTCAAATTACCTAACATCGGGTTGAAGAATTCATGAGACCACATAAAAATAAAATCAAAGTGATGCAGCATTAAGTCCTGTCTAAAGCATGTTTCCTCATAAAGAAAGCTGCTGCATTTAGAGTAGTAGGGAAATCAGTGAATCAACAAGAGAAGAATCCTGTCCTGCCCGCTGCTCCCACCCCTTTAAATGCATCTGCTTCTCTGTGGGGGGTCTGGCACGAGGCCACCTCCCAAGTCACCACATTCTTTGTCTTTACAATGCAAATAGGGTGCGTTCTTGAGAAGCTCTGCTCTTTCCCCCACAGGTCAGTACTTTGAGTCTCCCCCAGGCTGCCACTGACAGGACACTCTTCCCAGCTGACAGATGGTCACTGACCTGGTGGAAAGCAGTTGGTAGTCTTTCCTGAGCCTTGAGCCACAGGTCATCTCATCACTGGCCTGGTTATCATGGCACGCAGTGAGTGGTCTAGTTAGATGGCCTCTGTCAAGGGCAAAAGAGGCATTGCCAGCATCCCCCACTGATTAGTTTGCATTCCGTTCTTGAAAACTCAAGAGGTTTGGGACCTTACTGGCTAAGATCCAGCATCTTTACCAAAATTTCAGATAAAAAGAAAATGAGGGCAACTCACGAGACAGAAAATAAAGAACAGTGAATGCAGACGGAGTGGCCAGATTATTATGACCACCTGGCGTTTGTAGGCAAATTAGCTATAATTTCGCACTGAAGTTGCTAGAGGGCCAGACCATTATAAATAGGGAAGCAGGTTGTTTACCATAACAGAAGTGATTATTTTTTCTGAAGATATGGGTAAACAATGCGATTTTAACAGCCTTTGAACTTGGGATAGATGGATAGATAGATATAGATATAGATATAGCTATAGATATATAGATATAGATATATAGATATATAGATATATAGATATACAGATATACAGATATATAGATATATAGATATATAGATATACAGATATACAGATATATAGATATATATATACATACACATAAATATACTGAGTGGCCAGATTATTATGACCATCTCATCGTTGGGCCACCTTTTGCCTTCAATACTGCAATTCTTCTTGGCATTGACTCCATGAGATGTTGAAAGGTGATGTAAGAAATCTGACACCATGCCTGATGAATAGCATTGTCCAGTTCTGTGAGATTTGATGGTTGTGGAAGCAGCTGCCTGATGGCTCTTTTAACTTCCTCCCTCAAATGCTCTAAGCAAAGTAAAGTCTCCCTCATGTTCTTGAAAGCACTCTTGCACAATACGAGCACCGTGGCATGGTGCATTGTCTGGTTGGAAGAAGCCATCTCCATTGGGATATGCCATCAACATGATAGAATGAACTTGATCAGCAATGATACTTAGGTATGTTATGCTAGTCAGACGTTGTTCCACATGAATGAAAGGGCCCAAATCATGCCAGGAAAACATGCCCCAAATCATAACACTGCCCCCGCCAGCTTGAAGGGTTGTACTCATGCATGTGGGGTGCATGCTTTCATGCTGTTTCTGCCAAATTCTCACTCTCATCTGCATGATGTAACTGGAAATGTGATTCATCGGACCACATGACTTTTTTCCAACGCTCGACTGTCCAATCCTTGTGTTCCTGTGCGAATTGGAGACATTTTATCTTGGTAACTGCAGACAGCAAAGGTGTTCGAACAGGCCCTTGGCTTCCATATCCCATACGATGCAGTCTACAGCTAATTTGCCTACAGACATCAGGAGGTCATAATAATCTGGCCACTAACGTTCAAATATATCCCACGTTCAAAGGCTGTTAAATCGTGTTGTTTACCCGTATTTCAGGAAAAAAATCACTTCTACTGTCATGGTAAACAACCTGCTTCCCTATGTATAATGATCTGGCCCTCTAGCAACTTCAGTGCGAAATTATAGCTAATTTGCCTACAAACATCAGATGGTCATAATAATCTGGCCACTCAGTGTATATGCTACTTCAAAATAGACTGCTTTTGTACTTTTGGCTTCTAAAAATCTGTTTTTAGACCATTTTGGTGTTAAAGATTATGAAGATTTGTTTATAATGTGGGTTCCATCCCTGACTAACTTCTGTAGCTTAATAACACAAAGAAGTAGCAAAGTTAATACGAGACAACACAATCATTCATTTGAAAATTCACCAGCATGACACATCTCACACACACACACACACACACACACACACACACACACCAAAGCAAACCAAATAAATGCATTCATTTTTTTTGGCTTCACAGGAGACGTGATAGCCCACAACCACAATGTGGAAAAAATCAGGGCTCCAATTCAAACAAACATATTGAGAAGCAGAAATCAATATGAAGAGAAGGTTTTACATAGCACTTGTATTATTTTTAGTGAGTTGCTGTATAGCACCACCACAACTGACTGTAGGCCGGGATTCTCTGAAGGCTAATTGGCTTCATTCCTCTAGCATGCCAACAGAGTCATTTCTGTTCTGTTTGGAAAACATATGCTGGGACCTACCTAGGTCCTTGTATCAATAAGAACATACTGACTATCGAATGGGTGCCCAGCAGAAAGACATCCGGCGCATGTTTAGAGAAATGTTTTCTGACTGCGTAGTCATCCCCACGTCAAAAATGACATGTTCAAACAGATAATGAAACACATTTCTGTTACAATCTTCATGATTCTCAAGTTACCTAGGATTACTAGTTTTCGTCTTTGTGAGTGTTTTGTCAAATAAGAACTGGTATTTACTTCTTTGAAATTAAAGCTTTATAAAGCCACTGTCAAATTATATTGACAAAAATTTATCTATGTGCATCTTTTCTCGCAGGATTTTATAAAGAATAATATTTAGATAATACAGGACTTAACACTGTATTTTTATTATTAAAAAATAAGTAAAATTAGCATTAGAGAATAAAAAGATAAAGCCAAATCCTTGAACATCAAAGATTTTATATTATTTTCACACATTTGGATCAGAAGGGAGGCAACAGGCTTTCTTATTGTATTCATATTTAAGGGTTATTTTTAGAAGAATTATGCTGTTCTTCATCACTGTTGAAAGTAGAATTGGCTTAGAATTAGATAGAATTGAAGTCCTAGCTAGGCTGTTAGCCAGGGCTGCAATCTCATTGAATACTCAATTGGGCAGGAAGTTGGGGAGGGGGATGAGTAGAGAGAGGAGCAATTCAGTTCCAAATTCACTCAGTTAGTTGCTGGCAGGCTTTGATTCCTTGTCATCAATGGCTGTCTACATGCTGCCTCACTCAGAGGAAGTGATCCAAGAGAGAGAAAATGGAGTTCCCAAGGTGTGAGACAGTCTTTCTATAACCTAATATTAAAAGTGATATTTCTCCACATTTGCTGTATTCTCTTCAGGAGAAGCAAGTCAATATGTCCAGCCCACACTCAAGGGGATGAGATTGCACAAAGGCATGAACATGAGGAAATGAGGACTGTTGAGGCCACCTTAGAGGCTGCCTACAGGTTTCATTTTTAATCTGTTCTTTCCACTACTCTGTGCTGAACTGTAACAGATAATTTACTGGAGTTAAAGTTACTAAACATTAAACAGAGTATTTTGGAAGATTGTAGGATCTTCATCTCTGAGTCTTTAATAATAGGACATTTTTTTCACCTATTTGAGGAGGTTTAATTTTACTTTCTTATCTGTGCATAAGAAGAACAGTAAATGTGTTGTGGTATGGACTGGGATTTTAGTAGCTATACAGTGGAGTAATTAATAAGATGAGACAACTAATTTTTTTTCCTAGGCCTAGCTTCCTTACCATAAGAAGTTGGAAATAAGACTAAGTTTTAAGCTCACTTAATATGTCTCCAATTCTGTTAGAGCTTAAAAACAATTACTCTCTTATCTTGCCATCTTCAGGACTGACCTTACTTATAAGTAAATTAAATGATAAATAACTATCCCAGGATTTGACATAGAGGCAAAAAAAAAAAAATGTTGTGCACCAAAATCTGTGTCACTCTGGCTTGAATTTCTATATTAGATTACTTTTTTTCTACTTATTATTAAAAGCTTCCACTAAAATGCAAATGTGCTATCTGGAATAACAAATTAAACTATCATCCCAAATTAATATTTAACTAAATTTGTTTATCTTGTTAATTAACATATCAGCTGGTAAGGATCCAAAAAACTGGGTAAGGAAACAAGTTTTTAATGAATTTCTTTCCAAAGGGGTTTTGAGGTTTGGAAGAACAGACTCAGAAGAAGCTGTGTATGAGAAGAGAGGAGTGGCCAAAATCCTCAATAGTAAAATACACGTACGGGTACATGGAATGACGAAGTCAAATCTAGAGAAAACAAAACTACTTATATAAGCAGACTTCCACTGAAGACACTACATCCTTTAATCCCTCTATGTGGAAAGTCTTTATTTTAAACACATCCCCATAAAACTAACTTTTCATTGTCAACATGTTTCTTCCTCTGCCTCAGACAGCCATACTCACAGCCATGTTGTTTTTGCCTCTCCAGCCACAGTCAGCTCGTTTACCCGGCATTTCCATACAACCCCTCCTGTCTATGCTTCCATTCTTCTTCACATTAGATCTTAGGATTGATTCACAAAAGTACTACACCTTCTACACTTCTCTCAGCTCTTCATATCTCTCATCACACTAAAAAAATACAATAATAAAAAATTTAAAACACAAACTTTGAATGAACCCAGCTGTCTTATTTGTCCTACACTTGTGCAGCTGAACAATGTGAGAGAGAGAGAAAAGAACATGTTAGCTTTACTTTAAATTTATGATGACCAAAATAAACAATCAACCCTGCCAAGCCAACCAGCCTGCTGCTTCTCTGAACACTATAAACTCACCTCTAGTATCAGGAAATTGATATGCACATCTCTCTGCCTAGGACTCACCTACCTTTCACAACTTCTTTTCACCCTTCAAGTTTCAGTTTGAATAACACCACCAGAAAGAGAGTTTCTCTGACCATATGTATATATCCTCCACTCCCTGTTCAGTTAAAATCTTTAATAACATCTATTTGTATGCCTCATACTTAATCACAATTAGTAATTATATATTTACTTATCCATTTACTAGAGGCCCAGTGCATGAATTCATGCACCAGTGGGGTTCCTCGACCTGGCCTGGAGGATCGGGCCAAAACCAGCTCTCTGGCATCCCCCAAGTGTCTCATATTATGAGAGGGTGCAGGCCAGGCTGAGGGACTAGGCTGAGGGTGCACGATCAGAGCCAGGGAAGGACTGCAGGAAGGCTCAGGGCCTGTCTGGCCTGTCTCATTCAGTCCCAATCGGCAGGTAGCTAACATACCAGTTAGAGCATTTGCTTTCTGGTCATCAGTACACATCATAGTGACTGGTGAACCAGTCGACTATCTGCCCCCTGGTGGTCAGTGCACATCATAGTGAGCAGTTGAGTGGCCTTAGCATATCACTAGCATATTATGATTTGATCGGTTGAATGGATGACTGGACAACCAGACACTTAGCATATTAGACTTTTATTATATAGGATCATTCTCTTCCACTATACACTGTGAGTTCCAGAGGACCTATGACTATAATTTGCCAACTTTTTATAGCATGCATACTGGCTAGGGCATAGTAGGTGTCCAGTAAATACTTGTCGAATAAATAAATGAACAAATTACTGTAGAGTCTTCATGTTTTTGGCCAGAAGGGGCCCTGTTTACATCTCTCCAAAATTCTTGAAGCTTCCCTCTATCCATTTATTTCTTTAATCAATCAGTATTCTTTTAAACACAGAGATTTCTAATGGAAATGCTGGCGCAGACCTTGCTTCAGCAGTATAAATGACATCAGTAGCTGACATGAACCCCTCTGTTGCCACTGGCAACAGTTAAATTAGCTATATAAAGCCAACACAAGAGCTGCAGCATCCATTCAGTAAAATAACCATTCGGTCTTTCAGCACATAATACTGACCTGTGTGACTGTGCTTTTAGTACATGAGCAAGTGCTGAGCACTGTCTGCCCAAGACAAGGCATTAACACAACTCCTTACTCCTCTTTCTATTGTTGCTTAAAAGGGTTGCCTAATTAATTGATCTTATCGAATCTCTACCAAGGCACATTTGTTCCTTAGTAAGCTAATGAAAAAAACAGAGGAGCTACTTTTTTAATATACAAGAAAGGGGTTGTGGAAGTCCTGTTTTATGCTATATATCATTGTAAATAAAGTATAGTTGACATGGATATTGACTGTTAATGCCAAGAGACAGACATGAGCGTTTTTGTGGATCTCTGTGCTCAGAAAAAGGCATTTTATCTGACCCAGCAGGCTCTTCTCCCCCCTCACTTCTGTAAGTGCTCTCACTCTCTCCTGACCACACATGGATCAGCTGACTCCTGCACACCTCCCACTGGTGATGTGCCCGCAACCAAGGTACATGCTCTTGACTGGAATTGCCCCTGGGACCTTTCAGTCCACAGGCCGACACTCTATCCACTGAGCCAAAATAGTCAGGGTGGCAGCATGCACTTTGTAAAAGCAAAGCCAGAATAGTAAGTGCATTTTAAGAAAATTAGATGAGTTTAGGGAATAAAGCAACTAGCATTGGTACAAACCTCCACAGCTGTCAAAAGCTGCCTGATACGTTACCTCATCTGATGCTAGCAAAAAAAATCCTTATGTCCACATTAGCTATTTTTCAGATGAGGAATTTCTGTCTCAAGGAGTGATGACCCACTTGATATCACATAGCCAGGAAGCCCAAGTCAACTTTCTGAGGCCAAAATCTATAATATAGCTAAGTAGCCTGCACAAGAAAGTAAATAGGCCTGAACTAAAACAACAGACAGAAATGAAAATAAAGATAAAGAGATGGAGTTGAGAGGGATTTTCAGAAGGTAGGAATTTAAGGGAGAGTAAGGGAGATTGTTTTCTGACCCAGGTATACAGACAGACTGCAATGAAATGTTCCAGAATAGAGACAAAGAAAGGGCACATTTAAGCAGGCAGGGGGGAGGGAGGGAGGGGGGGAGGGAGGGAGGGAAAGTGCACATTTAGATTGGAACAGTTGAATATAGGATGCACCTGCTATGTGATACGTGTGAACAGATTTACATAAAGCAGTCTAGCTCACACAAAAGCTATCAAGAAGAAGGTCAACAATTTGAATTGCTGTCAACTAGTGAAGTAAAATTGTAATTAGAAGGTTTTCATTAGAATTTGCAACTAGAAGATAACTAGTTACCTTGTAGAAAACAGTGTCACTAATTTAGAGGTACAATTCAGATTGAAACAAAATAAAGAAGTGGGTACCAGTATGGCAGATTAATTTTCCAACAATTTTGTCTATAAAGAGAAAACATACTGAATATGTAATATAAAGAAAGAAATGTAGGGTTAAAATAATGTTTTTTTTAATTTTTATTACAAAATAAAGACATACAAAAAAGCTGTAAAAATTACCCCATATACTCATCACCTAGATTCTTCAAATGTTAACAACTTATTATATTTGCTTTTATGTGTGTATTTAGGTTTTTGAACCATATGAGATTTAAGTTGTAGACATGATGCCCTTTTAATATTAACATTCTCAATATTTCAATGTGTTTACAAAAAAACAGTTACACTGCAGAACATACAGTACAATTATCAAAATTAGGACATTAACACCAACACATCTCTGATGATGAGAGTGACATCAACAAAATGGTGGCACTAATACTCCTCCAGAAACATCAATTTGGACAATTATCTATGCATAAAAAACACCTTCAAAATAGACAAGGACTCCTGGTGAGAAATTACAGCACCTGGGTAAAGTACAGAAATAGGAAAAGATGAATTGAAGAGGTTAAGAAACATAGATTCGCAATATCCCATAACTTCTCCCCCCAGCTCAGGTACCCAGTGCCAAAGAGGGAAATGCCCTCTGTGTGAGAAGGAAATCATGAGCATCTGACCTCACCATAGACCTCAGAGCCAGCCCATCCCAGCACCAGCCAGACTTGCAGAAACCTTGTAGACCAAGAGAGAGTCAGATGGTATATTTAAAGTGCTAAAAGTAAAACAAACAAACAAACGAACAAACAAAAACTCAAACTTCCAAACAAGACACTGTGCACAAGAAAGTTGTCTTTTAGGAATGAATGAAAGAGAGATAAAAACTGTCCAAATAAACAAAAGCTGAGGGAATTCATCACCACTAGACCTGCTTTGCAAAAAATGCTTTTAAAAAAGCTCTACAAACTGAAATGAAAAAAAAAAACAAAAACAAAAATGCTAATTAGTAGCATGAAAACAATAAAAATATAAAACATACTGGTACAGGTAAGTAATAGTCAAATTCAGAATACTCTAATAATATAACATAGTGGTGTGCTACTCATTTAGCTCTAGTATAAATGTTTTAAAGGACAAAAGGATTTCAAATAACTATATTTACAATAATTTGTTAGTGGATACACAATATAAAAAGAAGTAAATGTGACACCAAAAACATAAATTATAAGGAGGAGGAGTAAAAGGGTAGAGTTTTTGCATGCAATCATATGTTAAGTTGTTACCAGCTTCAAATATACTATTATATCTATAAGATATTTATGTAAGCCTCATAATAACCAAAAAGCAAAAACCTACAGTAGATATACAAAGATAACAAGAAAGGAATCAAAGCATACTATTACAGAAGTATCAATTCACAAAGAAAGAGAGTAAAAGATGAAGAAAGTAACAAAGGAACTACAAATCAGCCAGAAAACAGTAAGATGACATTAGTTTATCTAGCAATAATTATTTTAAATGTAAATGGGTTACATTTCCTGATCAAAATGCACATGGTGGCTGAATGGATTATAAAGAAAGACTTAACTATATGCTGTCTAAAAGAGACTCACTCCAGATTTAAGGACACATAAGCTCAAAGTGAAGGGATGGAAAGGGTATTCCAGGCAAATGAAAACCAAAAGAAAAGCAGAGATAACTATGTCAGACAAAATAGATTTTAAGTCAAAAGCTATAATGAGACAAAGTCATCCTATCTAATAAAGAGGGAATATGCTAATTGACCCTCACACTGTCTCAAATATGGCAGCACCCACAGCCAATAAGGAGGGAATATGCTAATTGACTGCCCCACCCTCAAAGATGGCAGCGCCCACTCCCCTCAACTCTGCCAGGGCAGCAGGCACAAGTCAAAACCGGGAGTTCCCTCATCTCCTCAGCCCCGGAGCTACCCAAGGCTGGCCTGAGGTGCAGGCAAGCCTCAGATGGCAGCTGTCCAGCCACCCAGGAGTGTCCAAGGCTCAGGTAACCAGGGCTGGCTGAGGCTTACGCTGCTGGCAGTGGCAGCAGCAGAGGTGTGATGAAGGCATCGCCTTCCCCTGATCGCCGGGTTGCCTCCCAAACCTGAGGGCTCCCGGACTGTGAGAGGGGGCAGGCTGGGCTGAGGGACCCCCCTGTCCATTGCATGAATTTTCATACACCGGGCCTCTAGTTATACAATGATAAAGTGGTCAAATCATCAAGAGAATATAATTATAAAATATACACAATTGAAAAACCAAAGAGGACATACATAAATGGAAAGATATCTATAGTTCATGGATCATAAAAATTAGTATTGTTAAAATGTTCATACTGCCCAGAGATTCAGTATTCCAATGGTATTTTTCACAGAAATAGAAAAACTCTAGAGTTGTTGATATGGAATTACAAAAGACCCCCACATCACCAAAGCAGTCTTGAAAAAGAACAACAAAGATGGAGGTATCAAAGGTCCTGATTTTGAAATACAGTATAAAACCACAGTACTCAAAACAGTAGTCACAAAAATAAAAACAGACACTTAGGGAGGAGGGGGGGAAGGGCAAGGGGAAAAATGGAGATCTATCTATCATTTGTTGTAATACTTATCTATCATTTATTGTAATACTTTAAGCAATAAAAAAAAATTAAAATAAAATTAAAAAATAAAAATAAAAATAAAAAAGCAGAACAGAATAGAGAGTCCAGAAATAAACCAACACATAGGCAGTCAACTAATAGTTGACAAGGGAGTGAAGGGAGTGAAGAATATTCAATGAGAAAAGGATAGTCTGTACAAAATATGGTGCTGGGGAAACCAAATATTCACATGCAAATGAATAAAACTGGACTCCTATATTATACCACTCACAATAATTAACTCAAAATGGATTAACGGCTTAAATGTAAGACCCAACACCATAAAACTACTGGAAGTAAACAGGGTAAAAGCTCCCATAATGGGTCTTGGCAGTGAGTTTTTTTGGACATTACTCCTAAAGCACAAATAAAAAGAGCAAAAATAAGGATATGGGACTACATCAAACTTAAAAGCTTCTTCACAGCAATGGAAACCCTCAATAAACTGAAAAGACAATCTATAAAATGAAAGAAATGGTTGCAAACCATCCTATATAATAAAAGCCTAATATGCTAAGTTTAACCAATCAAAGTCTAATATGCTAATGATATGCTAAGGCCGCTCAACTGCTCACTATGAAGTGCACTGACCACCAGAGAGCAGTCAACAGGTCGGCCAGTCGCTATGACATGCACTGACCATCAAGGGACAGACACCCCGACCGGTAGATTAGCTTGCTGCTGGGTCCAGTCAATCAGGACTCAGCAAGACAGGTTGGAAATGCCCTGGAACCTGGAACCTTCCTACAGTCCCTCCCCAGCTAGTCAACCTCCTGCGTCCCTCTCCAACCGCAATTATACACCAGTGAGGTCCCTCATCCTGGCCTGCACCCTCTCGCAATCCGGGACCCCTTGGGGGATGTCGGAGAGCCAGGTTCAGCCTGATCCTGCTCAATGCAGGAGCTGTCCTCTGGTGGTCAGTGCACTCCCACAGAGGGAGCACTGCTCAGCAAGAAGCCAGGCTCATGGCTGGCAAGCACAGTGGCAGTGGCGGGAGCCTCTCCTGCCTCCACGGCAGTGCTAAGGATGTCCAACTGCCAGCTTAAGCTCACTCTCAGACATCCCCTGAGGGCTCCTGGACTGTGAGAGGGTGCAGACCAGGCTGAGGGACCCCCCAAAAAATGCACAAATTTCGTGCACCTGGCCTCTAGTATATATAATAAGAGGATAATATCCTAAATATATAACTCAATAGCAAAAATAATAATAATCTACACTAGCCTATCTAATAAAAGAGTAATATGCAAATTAACCATCACTCTGGGACAAAAATGACGGCACCCATAGCAGTGGGGCAGGATGCCAGCGGTGTTACTCTGGCAACAGGAGCCCAGCAGGCAATCAGACCGCAGGCAGCACCCAGCAGGGCCTGCTGAGAGGTTGCCATGATGACCCCGAGCAGACAAGCGGGGGCTGCAGGCAGCACCCAGCAGGGCCTGCTGGGCGGTGGTGGTGGTGAAGGGGGAGCAAGCAATGGGCACCCGCAGGTAGACATCCAGCAGGGCCTACTTACCCAACCCTATGGTATGGAGCAGACAGGCACGGCAGAGAGCAGAGAACTACGTGGAGTGGGCCCAAACCATCAGTAGCACATCTCCTGAGGGCTCCCGAATTGGAGAGGGTGCAGGTCGGGCTGAGGGATCTCCCTACCTGCCCTCCCCCTCCCGCACCTACCTGTGCATGAATTTCGTGCACCGGGGCCCTAGTCTACACTAATAAAAGAGAAACATGCAAATTGGTTTCACTCTGCTATGCTCACCAGTCAATCAGGATGAGTATGCAAATTAACCCAACAAAGATGGTGGTTAATTTGCATACGTTGGCACAGAGTAAAGACTAAAAATGACTAAAGACTAAAGACAACTGAAGACTAAAGATAACTGAAGACTGAAGAGGTTTGGCTTCTCCGCTGAGGCCGGACCAAAGGCCTGGGTCCCAGAGGAAAACCGGTGTCAGCAGGCAGGAGGAGGAAGGCCTACTGCGTGAATCTTGCGGGCTTCTAGTCCATTTTATAAATGGGCAAAGGACTTGAATAGGTATTTCTCCAAAGAAAACTGAAATTGCCAGCAGGCACATGAAAATATGCTCAACATTATAAGCAAGAAATTATAAACCAAAACTACAAGGATATATAACCTCACACCTATTAGAATGGCCATCATCAAAAAACAAGAGATGACAAGTGTTGACAAGGAAGTGAATAAAAGGGAACTTTTGTGCACTGTTGGCGGGAATCTAAATTGATGCAGCCACTGTGGAAAACAGTTTAGAGATGCCTCAAAAAATTAAAAATAAAACTACCATATGGTTCAACAATCCCAATTCTATAGGTATAGGGTTTACCAAACAATATATGCACACACTTTGAATTATTATAAGTGCAATGCTTATTAAAACAAATTTCATTTTCAAAACTGAGCTATCAGCTGTTAAACTGTGTATACATTTTTTGGAACACCCTGTATATCCAAAGAAAATGAAACCACTATCTTAATGAGTTATCTGTATGCCCATGTTCATTGCAGCACTATTCACAACTGCCAAGACTTAAGTATCCACTGACAGATGAATGGATATAAAAAAGTGATGTGTGTGTATATATAGTAGCATTCCTATACATACACAAGTGCATATTATTCCACCTTTAAAAGAAGGAAATCCTGCCATTTGTGGATGAACTTTGAACTTGGAGAGCATTATGCTAAATAAAGTCAGACAAAGAAAGACAAACACTATATTTTCACTTACACGTGGAATTTCATGAAGCTGAACTCATGGAAACAGAGTATAGAATGGTGGTTGCCAGTGGCTGGGGGATGGAGGAAAGGAAGAGATGTTCGGTAAAGAGTATAGACTTCCAGACATAACATGAACAAATTCTGGGGATATAATGTATAGCATGGTGATTATAATTAACAATTCTATATTATACTAGGAGCCCGGTGCACAATATATTGTGCACTTGGGAGTCCCTCAGCTCAGCCTATTCCTGCCCAACCTTTGGCCTGCAGCCTGCCACCCACC
>PVJC01001839.1:66712-87082 GCA_004026665.1 Murina feae
TATCGGCTCCATCCACCCACCCACAGCACCCGCCACCAGCCCATTGGCTCTGCCCACCCACCCACAGCACCCGCCACCCAGCCTCCATCTTGGCTAGGCTAATTTGCATACAGCCACTCTGATTGGCTGGTGGGCATGGCTTACCCCATCCCGAAGAAACGGTTAATTTTACTATTTCACTTTTATTAGTTTAGATAACTAAAACTGTTGTTAATAGAGTAAAAAAAGGAAATTAAATGAGGATATGGAAATGTTAATTAATTTTATCATGCTAATAATTTCACAATTTGTAACAAATAATCATACTTTATACCCCAAACTTATAAGTCAATAGTATCTCAATAAAGCTGGAGAAATAAACCCAACAATACAGCAGTATTATTTAATCAACAGGCCTCATGCAAATTTCCTCCCAGTTGTCCCACTAATGTATCTTTTAGAGAAAAAAAAAATGTATTCCATGCTGCAATCTGGAATTACATGGACTTTTACTTAGTTGCCATATCCCTTTATTCTTTTCCTTTACTCTGAAAACTTTATATTATTTTTCTTTCATGACCTTGACAGTTTTGAAGACTAGAGACAATTATTTTTGTAGACTGTCCTTTAATTTAGGTTTGTCAAGGGTTGCTTCATGACAAGGTTCATATTATGCATTTTTTATATAAAGAGCACAAAAATAAGGTTTTGTCCTCACTGCATCATAATAGGAAGCACAGATACCTATCTATCCCATTGCTGAAGCTGTTAATTATGATCATTTAATTAAGGCAGTGTCTGCCAGTTTTCTCCTTTGTAAAGTTACTAATTATCTCTTTATAATTAATTAGTATCTTGTGGGAAAACTCTTTGAGACTATGTAAATATCCTGTTACTCCTAAAACATTCACCCACTACTTTTTTTGCACCATAGATGATCCTTACCTGAAACAATTAATCATGTGATTACCAAACTGTGATTTTCTGATTCAATTTTGTCTTCTATTTGTTGATATGTAAGAAAGAGCTTTTTCTCCACTATTTCTTCATTTTTTCAAGTATTTATTTAGATCAGTTTGGACTTATTTATCTCTTATTCTACAGGCTACTCTCATTACTTATTTTGATGCTCAAATTTACCCACATTTGGCCACTGGGAGCCAAGAGGGATCCAATATGAAGGCTGGAAAGAAGTGAGAGAGTACAATACTGATGAACTGAGGAGCTTAAGAGAGCAAAAGGAAATGGTATGAAGAACAGTTTCAGGCAGGAAAAGAGAGAGGTGATCCACTGGACTCATAGAAAGAAAGAAAAAATGGATGAGTGATTGAGAAATTGAGAAGTCTGTGATAATTTCTACATTCTCTGGGAAGTGGGAGGTGAAATGGTTTGCTAGGAGAGAAAATGTTGTGGGAGAATGTGATGGCAAATAAAAGTAGTGACAGTGTTGAGGATTAGCATCACATAGATTGATGGTCCTTGCAGAGGTCTTACTGCCTCCAAGCTGTAGAGTTTTGCAGATCCGTTAGATCTGTTTTGTATCTCTGCCTCCTACAGCCAAGTTGTAAAACAATCACACTGATATGCAGTTATAATAATTCAGGTGAGGGAAATTAAAGTAGGGAGGGGATAAATAAGAGGGTAAAGTTTTTTAAAATAATGCAATTATAGCAATGGGATCCTGTCATCTGCTTTGGCTAGGAAAGGTCGTAAAACAAAAGAAGCTGCTGATGAAGAAAAAATTGAAGGGTTGAGCCCCTGGACTTCAAAGAAGTTTGAGAAGAGGCAGAGAGGAGGAACGGATGGAAGATGGCTGAATGATGGAAGTCAGGTTCAAAGAACGGAACACTGGAGTCTAAGGTGGAGGGCAGCATTGCTAGGCAATGGCAATATCCTCTCACGCAGTGGCATGTCAAATCTCACACTTGGTCCAGCAAGGAAAGATGTGACACTGACTCAGAGGTAGTACCTATCAAGCCTCCATCGCCTGGCATTCAGCCAATATGCGTGTAAGCACTACAAATTTGAATAGATGATCATGTTACTATATAAAGCTAATTTTCTAAGCCTCAGGTGAGCAAAAATGCCTATGAGCAGCAGTGAAAGTACGTGAGAATTTATGCACTAACCTCATTCCCTTCACCAGATCTCAGCTCCAACCTCATCCCCTTCACCAGATCTCAGCTCCTTCTTTAAGAAAGGAATCATTTCCCCAATTCTATAGTATGTGCTATAAACATTGTTTCACTTCTCTTCTCAGTATGATTTCCAATTACCATTCACATAAGAGAAAACATGGTCTAATAAAAAGGCAAAGATCCCTTATTGGACAGTAATGTCTGAAAGATAATCTTACTATAACAAGATTATTATAACTTGTTGGTTCTAAGCTACCTAGAAATGGCTAAACCATGCTGAGTGCACTCAAGTCAGCCAATCTTGAATGTATGCATTATATTTTAAAAAGTTTCCATGTTAAAGAGTAAAACAAAAAATAAGAGTTTGGCACTTTAAAGGCCTGAGGAACACTGCGATTCTCCTTGAGACAAAATACAAAGATAGAAAGAGTTCAACACAATGTTGAACATTTTGCATCACACAGGCACTTAGCCTGATCCTTAATATGTTAACTTATTTTTTGTAATTCTTACAACAGACAGCACCATGAGTACTATAGTTTTCCCAATTTAATGGTTGAGAAATGGAAGCTTTAAAGGGGTTAATCTGCTTGAAAATGGCAAAGTCAGGATTCAAACCCAAGCCCCCTTGTTCTAAAAGCTGTTTCCTTAATCACTGCATTACTATGAAAATCTTCCTGGTACTTAAGTATCCATCATCAAAAATAAATTAGATGATAGATAAATAAAAATTAAATTAAAAGTGTTCATCATAGGCAAATTCCAAGATAAATAAGAACTTACACATTTTCTGTTAATGTTTTCATCCCAAATATATTAATAAGCTTGGTATACACAAATTCAATCTAAATGTTTTACTAGATGTAACTGTATATTCAAGATGACAAAAAATATGACATTGTTTACAGATTTGATATTTTTGAAGTTGCAAACTTTCTATTTTTTATAATTCTTTGGGAAAACTGTATTAATAGACAATATATCAGAATCATTGATGAGATATTAAATCAATAAGCCTATTTCTTTGGCAAGATCAAAGTTAAGTCCTTGATGCATTGATTCAATGGTTGATCTTAGGCAAAGATGCAGAATTAAAAATTCTATCAGGAGAATTTTTACTATATCCTTTACAAAACAGCCAACCATGGTCTTTATTTAAAAAAAAATGGAATGGAAGGAAAATTATAATTTACTACAGTTTAATTGTTGCTATTCCTTCTAATTAATTAAAAGATAAGAAACCATGAATGATTCGGGCTGAAAGAGACAGCTACAGTTCATTTTGTATGCTACATCCATGTTCTGTTCACCAGATAATGTTTCTGTCCTTTTCTCCTTCACAAAAACAGAGGAATATAAAATGCAGGCCACGGAAACTCCTGTGCAGATGCCACGTGCTATTCAGTATCTTCCCTGGAGTTCTTCTTGTTCACCCCACAGTCGTACTGCAACATTTTTAATATTCTAGTCCTGGCTTTTGTAATGGTCAGTCTAAATGTACTAAGCTAGACCATAGAGTAGTTTTCAACTATGGAGAAACATCAATGAACCAAAAAAAAACCTCATTTCATGTGTGTGTGCCAAATGTCACAGAATACCAGACAGGCTACTGGATTATTGAGAGAGAGAGAGAGAGAGAGAGAGAGAGAGAGAGAGAGAGAGAGAGAGAGAGATCACAATACCCAGATCCAAAAGTTCCTTTGAGGAAGCTGCTTGGTAAGGTGAAAAGCCTCAGCTAAAACAAAGGTTCCATTCCCCTGAACAATTCCTCAGTTCAGAAATGTCAGTAATTAACAACCAAATCAAATTCTGGGGACTACTTAAGTGTGCAAAAAAAGGTAGCTGTGTTTGTCACACTTAAACTGTTTATTTCGGTATTAAATGAACACAACCACTGATATTACATAGGATTTTACATTTGATTTTCATTTACAGGGCATTTCAGAGGTGAGGGGAATACGTGTGTAAGCACTACAGATTTGAATAGATGATCATGTTACTATATAAAGCTAATTTTCTAAGCCTCAGATTTAATCTTAGCATTTTTAAGGAAAATTATAATGACCCATAAAATCTCAAGGCCATAAAGTGGTTGGCTGGTTTGTCGATAGGATGCTGTCTTAGAGCAACACCTAGTGGCTTCTTGGACTCTTCAGATGAACTGCTCAGGATCAGGAAGGAGCGGTTTAAAAATGCTTCCTTTTAAGAAATTTGAGGAGATTGATATTTCAGATAACACACTCTGTTTTTCTGTGCCTGTTTACAGTTGTGTTTAATTTCTACTTCGTACAGGTTGGACCCCAAATGCTGACTTTGATTAATCTGGTGATCCTATCACATAGTTACAAAGAGTCTACTTGGTCTCAATAACCAAAGAAGGCATGGATATTTTACACAAAGACATTATTCTCCAGCCAAAAATAAGTCCATGAAAAGCCATTGGTAAAGAGAGGCTAACTAAAAATTTCAAATAACGTGTGTAACTGCTCCAGAAAGATTTAGTAAGGTATTTTAAATCATCAAAAGATTAAATTGAGGTTAATTTGAACCAAAATGTTATTATATGAGGGTCTTGGAAATTATTGGGCTTTTTTTATGTTCTTTACAAGAGGATTCACAAACAAGCTTTATATTCTATGACAATCTATGTATGACTCCTCTGAATTTGGTGGTGAGTTTAAAATTCTTTTTTAGTCAGTTGTTATACTGAAATTCCTTTACCTCTTCCAATAATATAATCATAAATGGGAGGAATTCTACTGTAATCATTTGCAGTGTCTATGGAGGTCTTCAAGATCACAATCTTCAAATTGATTTAAGAAATGTTGACATTTATACCATTCCCAGGTCCTGTTATAATCAGTCAGCAGCAGGAATTTGTGAGGTTTTATTTTATGTTCTTGTCAAAATCTCTGTCACAAAAATGAAACCGAAAAAGTTTAATGCTTTATGTGCTTGCTGAGAGATGATAATAACCCCAGTTTCCCTGACCTCCTTGGTGTTTCAAAATTTAGTGGTTGGTTAGCTCTCCTCACTCCTTTTTGCAGCCTCAGCAACCTGGGAAGCCAAATCATCAACCAATCAAAATGCACAGCACAAAGATGGTTCAGAGTTTTCTCTCCTGCTAGAAATCAGGCTTGGAGCACATCTCCCATCTCTCCACTGGCAGGAGGATTATGTTAGACACATATTTAAACCTTTCTCAATGACACTTCAAAGATAATACAGAACAAACAACATTAGCACTTCTGTCAAAAATGTTATAATATTCTATGAGCTTCATAATCTGAGGTTAAAACCAGAGGGTTTTTCAAAACAAGTGCAGTTTCACATGTGTATCACTGAACTCACCCCAGTGCCTTAGCATGTGTGGTCCAGCCACAGGGGTTATCCATCTCTCTTCATTTACTCACAGCTGTTTTATTTAACTACTGCTTACCTAAAATGTCAATGCCAGAATCATGGATTCACCTTTTGGGTAAATATTCAGCTTTATTTTAGCATTGGCTACTGGAAGGCACTACCCACATCATTAAGAAATTCTTATAGAAATATTTTATACTTTCCAACAATATTATTCTGTTATACATAAGAAGGGTTTTTAAATTATTATTAAGGACATTCTTCCATCAGGACAGGATTGCAAGTCAATGCTTTTTCTTCTTGCCTAAACTTATCTCATTACACTGATTCAGGGACATTTTGTTAACATTATAATATTATAGCCTAATTTCCAGACTAAAATCATGTGAGCATATTCTATGTTAGTCCACCAAAAGTCATTAAAAATCACTTTAGGAAGTATAACAAGAAATTTAAAATTTCTCATTGATTCTTTTGTTAAGTAGGATGAGTCATTATTTTAACTATATAAAGACAAAAATCAAGATTTTATTTTCACAGTTGACTACACTGCTGGTGTCATTTATCCTGCTGCTGCCTATTTGCCTTCTACTTTCTAAGATGCACTGCTCATATACCAATATCTTTTTAGGCATAATTACTGTGCCTAAAGTATGAAAGCATTCTGATTGTAATGTAAGTCTAAATGGTAAACAATGTGAGTTTCCATCCTACTTGCTAAATAGTATATTTTACCCTCGCATTTTCATTTATGTGTACCTCAGCATATGATTTGTAAGTTTTTTAAAAAGGTGTCAATACAGCTCTAATGCTAACATACAAGACAATGTTCTAAGATTAATTCCTTACATTCTGGAATAATATGCATATATTGAGAGAACTAAGCCTGTTTAAAAGCTCTAAATGGACTTAGTGTCTTACATTTAGAGGCCCTAGTAAAATAGCCAAAAGACATACCAATGGCCTAAAGAAAATCTATTGAATTCATACTCTCCAGGCAATGCTTTCCAAAATGTAGAATTTCATCAATTCTGAATTGAAAAGATTGATCTGCTTGTCATGTTGAATAGACTCCAAAAGTAGTTTAAGCAACAACTGACCCTGAGCACAGCAACAGTACAGTCTTCTGGGATCAGGCTGAAGGCAGCTCCAGTTTTCTAAGATAACTGAAATTGTCTCCTGTTGTGAAAAACAGCAAAGCAGCTCACAACAGACTTGAATGCTCAAGAGGTTTTTCATAATTGTGGCTAAGAGAAATGAGATTTACTGGAAGCTGCATTTACATCAGTATGGCTATGTCTTTCCTCACAACTACTTATGCTTAAAAAAATCAATTCCATCCACTTTTCATAATTCCATTTGCTGCCTTTATTTCTCTGAATACCAGCTACTAAATTTAAGCTATATAAAAAAAGTCAACTGTGAACAAATTTTATTAGTGATGAATCTATTTCCACTACTGATTTGTAATTTTTTTCAAATATTTCATAATCTACAAGTACATATACTAGAATAAAAAAGACATAAGTATATGCTGGAATTAGCATGCTTTAGCCACTGATGAAATATCGAGGTGAGATTCAAAAGAGAACAACAGGCATAGCAATAACAAGAAAGAGGCAGTCTCTAAATGTAGAAGAATGTTCCACATGAGCTATGCAAGAGATGTGAGTGGAATACTTAATGCACCATCACATGTCAATGAACGTTACTTAGGAACACAAACTACACACTGTTGCACTCCTTGATATTAATAACTCTTACTCATTACACTCTTTGTCTGGTCTGGGCCAGGTTCCTCACTCTGTTCTTTTCAGCTCCTTGTTCTCCTTTCAAGCTACTTGGGTGAACAAAGGAAGAGAAGGGATGATGCGACCATTTTGTAGCTGATACATGTTGCGACTGATCTGCTAACTCACCTACATACAGTGAAGCAATATCTGGGCCTGCAGTGAGTACCTGCCCTGGATCCTCCTTCAGGTTCTCTGACTCCCAGACCAAGTGTCTGGTTTTAACTCTATGACAAAAGGCTCCAGCTTCACCTGACCAGTGTGGCTCAATGGTTGAGCGTTGACCAATAAACCAAGACGTCACAGTTCGATTCCCAGTCATGGTACATGTTTGGGTTGCAGGCTCAATCCCCAGTAGGGGGTGTGCAGGAGGCAGTTCAAAGATGTTTCTCTCTCATTGATGTTTCTATCTCCCATTCTCCCTTCCTCTCTCTCTAATATCAATAAAAACATATATTTTTTAAAAAAAGGCCCAGCTTCTGCAGGACATGCCCACCACTAAGGTCAGAGGCAACAGAGCAAATGGGGTTTGAGTTCATGGGTGTGGGATTCCAGCTGGTTTCAGTGTGTTCAGCCTGCTTGTGATCTTCCCTTCCTAGTTGCCCACCTTGTGGACATAAAGCCTGAGCACCAGATGTGGAGACAACAGCCTTATAGGGACTCTTTGACCAACCCCACCATTTCATAAAACACTTCCTCCTAACAAAAAACAAAAATGTTAAAAAACATATACACACACATATACAGTATTTAAATATACTATGTATATATACATACAAATATATTTTGCTTCTGTCATTAAGCCCTATCTGACACAGAATTTGTTTTGAGAAAAAAAAAAATGCTTGAAAAACCTCATCCAGATAATAAGGATTCATTGTTGAATATTTTAGAGACATTTAACTTTTGGAGTAATTTTGTGTTCAGCTGAACAGGATTGATGAGGTCTTCAAGGCTGGCTCTTCTCACATTGAACTGAGATCTCAGGAGCTGTGGTATAGCCATGATCCAGGAACTGCAGCACTGATGTTTGCAAATATATAATTTTTAAAGGAAAAGGAGGCTTTGGAGAATGCCCAAGCACAAAATGCTAATTTCACCCACAAGGACAGTGGCTGATCAGAAATGACCAGTGGGCCCAGCCTTTTGATACTAAAGATGAGTTTAAGAAATAAAAATTGAGGTTGACTGAATCATCTATTCTGAGCTCTTTTGGTATGTTATACAGATGCTCCTCGACTTGCAATGGGGTTCAGTCCCAATAAACCCACAGTAAATTGAAAATATAGTATGTTAAAATTCCTTTAATATACCTAACCTACCAAACAACCTATCTTAAATGTGCTCAAAACACATTAGCCTACAGATGGGCAAAATCATCTAACACAAAATCTGTTTTAAAACAAAATGTTGAATATCCTAGCTAATAAAAGCCTAATATGCAAATTGATCAAACAGGGAACGACCAGTGGGGGGCGGGGTGGGGCCAGTGAGGAGGAGGCACCAGGCCAGCCAAAGTGGATGCTAGTGGGCAGAGGGAGGGGACTGCGATTATGGGATGGTGGTGGGGAGGCGGTGGCAGCAGGGCGATGGGGGAGGGGGGGCTAGCCACTTACTGGCCAGCACCACCCCCCTGATTGGCCCACGAGTTACCTCCTACAGAGGAAGGCCAGACTGCAGTTTAGGCCCGCTCTCTTGAGTGGGCCTAAGCTGTCAGTGGAACATCTCCCGAGGGCTCCTGGTCTGAGAGAGGGTACAGGCTGGGCTGAGAGAATACAAGCCCCCTCACTCCCCCACTCAGTACATGAGTTTTCTTGCACTGGGCCTCTAGTCTTATATAATTTATTGACTACTTCACTAAAAACAAAAAGCAGAATGGTTATGTGGGTAATTGCCATTAATGTACACAGTTGAAAGCACATGTTCTCACAGATGGGCATTTGGTAGGCATGATGGGATGCAAAAACACAAAACACAATATCCAGAAAACACTGACAACAGAGTACACTGTAGAGTACCAGTTACCAGCTACTAACCCTGTGATCATGTGACTGACTGGAAGCTGCAGCTTACTGATACTGCCCAGCATTACCACTTAGCACTGGCCTGGGAAGACATCAAAATTCAAAATTGGAAGTGTGGTTTGTGCGGAACACATATCACTTTGGCATTATCATGAAGTGGAAAAATCATATAAGTTGAACTATCATAACTCCGGAACCATCTCTATAGTAATTAGGCTATAAATATTAGAAGATGAGACAAATGTTGCCATGTAGTAAAAAGTTACAAAAAAACATACAAAGAGGTAAATCTGTATTTTCAACACACTACTTTAAAGATGATTAATTTTTTTTTCCTTCACAGCACAGCAGATTGGTTCATTTTATTAAATATCAGTTAGGGCACTGGCTTCATTGCTACCAAAAGGCTGTAACTTTTCCCTAAATCACATTGATATTTCAGATCTTACCAGAGACAGCCTGGTAAGTTCTGGTAGTTTTTTCTGTACCTGTCCTTTTTCTAGGAATTTATAATTTGGCGGTGGTACTTCTGGCATTCTGTTTCTTAAACTCAGTAGCAACTGTTCCTCACCTATTTTGCAACTTATTTCAAAACTTAAGTTTGCTCATTACTTATTTTACACAAGTTAAACAGGAAACAATTTTATTCAATATGGCTCTAGCCCAGAAAAAAAAAATCTGAATAAACAATATTTTGAGAACTTTACTGTTCTGACTAGACCATCCATAAATTCAACTGAGTCAGGCATATTTCAGAGGAAATAAGTTTTCCCTCCTCCCCAAATTTAATTTTCTCTTTTTTGTTTGGAACACATTTTGTTGCATCATAGATAAAATTCATTTTAAAATGCATCTAATTCTTAGGTATGCATCTAGCTATCTTTGCAAAGACCTTTCCATCTTATTCCTTATTAGATTATTATACTATCACAAATTCTTTTGGTCATACCACTACAAAAAATGACTTCTCTAATCCACAATGCTGCTGTTATCCTGATTAAAAAGAAAACATGGGGAACTCAAGTTTACTTTTTGACTCTAATACACTAACAATCAATCAAGTTTGTCTCCTTTTTGACCACTTTATTAGACTTTTATACTAATATGGCTACACTGAAGCTGAGTTTATTTTGTATTTCATTTTTTCCATTAGTCAATTTTATTGCAGATATATCTCTCTGACATTTCTGTAATAAAGAATGCTCTACCTGGAGTGTAGTTTATACAAATTCAAACTAGAATATTGTTCAGTCTTACATTGCTTGGCACAGCCTCTGCATTATTAAATTACTGCATTTTTTCTAACATAGCATTTATGCTTTAAAAGTTCATACCATTCTTTTTATGAAAATGAAATTATTCTTCAATGTCCCCAACAACAAAGGTAAAAATACAAAAGTTGATTAAAAGGAAAAAGAAAGATATAGTAATATTCTTAAAGACAAAGAGGCCATGTGAGTCATTACCTAGCCATATTAATGGGAGAGCACTGGTATCTAAATATCATACAACTAGAAAATAGCAAGAATTCAACATTCTCGTTTTCATATCTCCTACTTTATTTTTAATAATAGTTGGGAAACAATCTGATATTTTTTAAGTCTAAGTTAGAAGAACTCAACTTCTCTAGCCATATAGTCTATAGGTAGATGTTCAACCAGGAGATGGAATTCTTAGAATTTACCAAGCCTGTTCCACAGAAGTGGTCCAAATGAACCTTCCTCTTCTATTTGAGAGGCAGCACCTTCACTGGTTTTGAACATTAGAGCCTTAGAGTCATTGTAGAATCTTTAATTAAGGGACTTGGTGTCCCTGATTAGATTAGCCCATTTATTTTCCAAAAATATCCCAACTCTTATAAATAAAACTACAACATGTCAAACAATAAAACACTGCATACCAGGCATTTTGAAGAATACAGTAATAAGATACATACATTGCCTTCACCCTAAATTTAAGGAAACAAAACATATGCATTTTTTTTAACTTTGGTTCTACTATCATTTGAAAACATAGTAAAGTTTTTTATAATTGTTGTAAGAATAAAGAAAAAGATAATTACAAAAAAAAAAAACCCAAATAGCAATGTGGAAAATAATCAATGAAGGCATTCAAAGACTGGAGAAAACAATTTGGTTTGAGATTATTAAGAAAGGCTTAATAGCAATGAAGCTTAAATTGTATCTATGAATGTGACAAAACAGATTAGTAGAGAGGGATAAACAGGGAATTCTAGGAAGGTGCAAAGACTTTTGTAAGGTGGTAGGGAACCTCAAAATTTCAGTAGTAGAGAACTACAACATTTATTTTCTGCTCATGTTATAGTTCAATGCAGATATCCTTGGTCTGTGTCTTTCCTCCACATGACTCAGTTATCTAGGGTTACTCTACCTTGGAGTCCCACTGTCACCCAAAGCCTCAGAGTCTTCTCATTCAGCCAACAGAAGGAAAGAGCAAGTCTAGGTAAGATACACCCACTTCTCAATCACTTTGTCCTGAAACAAACACACACAACCTTTGCTGATGCACAGCACTGGTAAATACCAGGTAATGGCCATATCTGGATTTAATCAGACACTGGAAATGTAGCTCCTGACTAGGCTGTCACTTCTCAGTGACAACTCCAGGTTTTAAAGAAGAAACATGCATTTTGATGGACTGTTCTCTATCTCTGTCACATGGAGCATGCTAAGCAGTACAGTAAGAAAAATGTTCGTCTCCTGCAGTTACCCAAACAGGAGAGTTTCTTAAAGGTGCTACAATAGGCTGGAATGTACTGAGCTGGAGAAGATTCTAAGTCAGGGAATGAAATCATCAAAGCAGCATTTTAAAAAGAAAACAGCGGCAGTATACAACAGGATTGCAAGTAGCCTAAGTGCTTTACAGTACAGACAGGAAGGCTGGCAGAAGGTATAGAAAACCCTGGTAAGAATTTGAGCTATATTCTTAGGTAAGAAACAAAGTTAGTGCATGATTAGAGTGGGGTGGAAGGTGGAAACATAAAGGAGGCAGACAAAGGAGATAGGAAAGTGAAGAAAAATGTTGAACATATTCAAGCTTACACGATAATACCCTAAAGGACAAGTAGGAAGTAATTTCTGAGAGATGAATCCAGGAATATGTTCCAATGCTCCATGGGAACATCGACATGGAGCTGTCCAGCTGGTGGTCACACAAGGCAAGATGAAGATAAGGAAGATTAGAAGAAGAGACCTCATTTCCTGACTCTCACCACTGTGCAATTTTTCCTAGGCTGCTATAGTATCTAAAAGAAGCAAATGAACTATGCTGTGACATTGCAAATCCATTTGTTTTGCCCGTCTACAGAATCAATACCAATTGCCACAGCCAAATTGATCTGGCTGCAACTCACATTAATTCTTAGAAGATGGAAAGGACTGGACTGGCCATGCCATAGGCCAGCCATTTCACAGCCCTCAGACATGCCCTGATCTGCCTCAAGAGTTATTAGGCCAATGGAAGAGGAATTCAAGGTTACCACCTGTTCATTTTTTCAGACTCTACTATCACATTTATTTTTTTTAGGTTCCACAACTACTAAGTAATTTGGTGTGAATCAGTTACTTTCAATTTTTTTAAAGCCAAACCAATAATATTGAGTATTTTTTACAAGCAATGCCTCATCTTGGATAAAGTAAAGCTTGTTAAATGGATACTCTGTTGAGAGGAAAAGAGAAGCATATCAACACACTGCGACTTCATTCAAATCCCTTTCATTCCTATTACAGAAAAGGAATTAACATAACAAGTATATCCTCTATGCCACTCACTGCTCTAGTGTTAGGTCATTTGCATCTCAGATTAAGCCAACATAAGCATTACATCTCCATTTCAAAGGAGCTTAATAATTTACTCAAAGTGAAATACCTAGTAAGTGACAGAGGTGGCAATTAAAGTTTGGTGTGACCCAAAGCTGAGGGCATTCTGACACTACAAAGCCTTTCCTGCAGTTCTAATTAGTCCCATTTAAAAAGCCAGTTCCTGCTGCTATATGATCAAAACTCTCAAACCAGCATCTTGCACTCCATTAGTTTTAACATAGAGGATCAGTTCAATTGTTAAGAACAACAAACATCTCCCTGAACACATAATCATACTAAAGTGGGACTGAATGGTTACTTTGAACTACGAGTATAACAGTAAAGGACAAGAAAGTAAACTCCAGTTCCTCCTGGTTTATCAGTTCTATTTATGAAACAGCTTTAAATTTGCATATATTGCAATATGTGTCCTGGACAAAGCAGAAAAATATACAGCCATCTACTTACAAAAGCCAACCTGCTGTGAGGTCCATGTCAATCTGTGGCCCAGCAGGAACTTTCCCTATACTCCTCCATGGGAAAGCTGGATCCAAAGGCGCATCCCACCCCAGCAGGGCGGTGTCCCAAAGGCCTGGAGAGGACACTGCAGTATCTCCAAGATGGCCTTAGTATGCGTGGCATGTGTCCTCCAAAAGCAATTTCTTCAAGCAAGTGCCAAGTCAGGGCTGGCTAGCCAATGTGGAATTAATTGCCCATCCAAACAGGGTTAGGCAAAGAGATTCCTGATCTAAAGTCAATGTTCTTACTACTACATGGACACAGACAAGAGTGTGGTGAAGGCCTGGGGTGAGGGGCAAGAGTGGGCTAGAAGGGGTCAGTGGGGCAAAATGGAGACATATTTCAACAATAAAGATTTTTTTAATGGGAATTAAGAGATACTGGCTAAAACTGATACATCAACCACAAAAAGCTTGAAAGGAAAGGTTAAAGATAGTTACCTCTGAAGAGTAGGATCTAGGCTTAGGGTAGAAATTATAATTGTTACTAGAGGCCCAGTGCATGAAAATTGTGCACTGGAGGGGGGGGGCTGTCCCTTAGCCCAACCTGCACCCTCTCACAATTCAGGACTGCTGGCTCCCACCTGCCTGCCTGTCTGAGTGCCCCTAACTGCTTCTGCCTGCCAGCCCGATTACCCCTTAACCACTCCCTTGTCAGACTGATTGCCTCCTTACCGCTTCCCTGCTGGCCTGATTGACACCTAACTGCTCCCCTGCCAGCCTGATCTCCCCCAACTGCTCTCGCCTTCCAGCCCAATTGCCATCAACTGCCTGCCTCTGCCAGCCCTGTCACCCCTAACTATTCTCCCCTGCAGGCCTGGTTCCCCCCAACTGCCCTCTCCTGCTGGTCTGATCACCCACAACTGCCCTCCCCTGCTGGCCATCTTGTGGTTGTTGGCATCACCATCTTTGAGAGTGTGGCAGTCAATTAGCATATTCCCTCCTTATTGGCTGTAGGCACCACCATCTTTGAGGGCAGGGCAGTCAGTTAGTATATTCCCTTCTTATTGACTGTGGGCGCTGCCATCTTTGAGGGTGTGGCAGTCAATTAGCATATTCCCTCCTTATTGGCTGTAGGCACCACCATCTTTGAGGGCAGGGCAGTCAGTTAGTATATTCCCTTCTTATTGACTGTGGGCGCTGCCATCTTTGAGAGTGTGGCAGTCAATTAGCATATTCCCTCCTTATTGGCTGTGGGCGCCACCATCTTTGTGAGAGTGTGAGGGTCAATTAGCAAATTCCCTCTTTATTAGATACAATAAGCTCTTTATATTAAATTTTTTGGTTTTGTTTTCTTTTTACCATGCATATATTACACTTTAATTAAAAAGCAATACCTATAAAAGTAAAAAAATAAAGTCAATGTAGACAGAGATAAAGAAAAAACTGAGGGAGAGGGGGCATGAAACAGAGCTAAAGGGCAACAAATCTGTGTTGTTTGTATCTAGTGTCAGAGCAGATCCAGAGAGGATTTTAAAATCTGGCCAGGGAGCAAAAACAGATTGTTACCTTGCAAGCTGAAATATCCACAGGCTGTGGAAGATCAAGGAAAATAAAAAATAATATTGTTATTGCAAGGGCATCACAAAGAGAAGCACCATTTCAGAATCACTTTTGAAACAAATAACAGAATGCGCTCCATCAGCTCTTCTATAAGCCTTTGTTATGCTCCACCTCTCCTCTCTCCCTATCCCTCCCACCCCTTTCCATCAGCACACACTCTGGGTCAGGTAGCAGAACAATTCTTTTCCAAAACTCACTAGAATGGGTGCTCTTTTTTTGTATTACATATTCTCTGCACTATAAAATAAACTGTACTATTAATTTCCTATAATCTTTGGAAAATCATGCTAATAAGACATTTATAGTGAAAAGAGTAGTTGCCCAGCACTCTTATGAGTGCTGCTGTAAAAACTATGGACAAATGTATTGACCTTGAAAGTTCCAGTCCTACCATGAGTGCAAGAACAATGACACAAATATTCATGTAGATGAATGCTTATCATGCTTGGCTTATGATTTTGAGCTACCCACATTTCAATTTTCCTAGCTATGCTCAGAAACCATGTTTTGTAATGGAAAGCAAGAGGACACTGTTGCCATGGTAGCAAAACATTTTTTTTCTCCCTCAAAAATAATATGTCAGACCAGTGGGGAAAAATAATGTTAACTGCACTTGCAGAGAAAATTAAATTTATATACAAGTTTTTGCAGTTCTATCAAGTGCTGGTTTATATATCTTTTCATCTTAATGTGCAAGGATGACTTGCAATGAGCTTACTAGTTGAAGTACAGATTACATTTCTCTGCTTCGAGCAGATTGTCCAACATGCAGAATACATCATTTAAAATCCGTGAGTGAATGAGAGTCCAAATTTACAACTGTCTAAAATGATATTCAATAAGTTTTTTAAAACTGCCTTGGCTAAATACAGCTGATTTTAAAAAATGACAGGCAAGCAACTACAACAATAACAGCGACAGAAACAATGACCGTTACCCTTTCAAATTACTCTGCCTTGTCATTCAAATGAGACACAGTGGATTGTCTTTTTTAGGACCTGCTGAATAACTCAAACTAATGTACCAACCTCTGCTGCTCATATTCCCTAATGCATTTCATTTTAGTAATATTACATTTCCAGCTACTACATTGGCATCCTGCAAAATAAAATCCCTAAAATTTCCCTGCATTCAATGAGCTGTTGACATTTTTCAATAAGAGAACAAAAACTAATGCTTCTGTCTTAACTCTGCAAATTACTTTCCCGCCAAATTCAGTGGAGAACCAACGTTACACACAAGCAATCCTTTAGAATCACGGTCACCTCTCCAGCTGTTGTTAGAGCTTCTGCTTTTCCCATCCTCGGCGCACTTCCTCTTTTATGCACTATGATGAATGTCAGTGTCAGGTCTTTAGAGAAGCGGGTGATCTTTTCACCGCATATTTGAAAACAGGTTCTTCCTTCTTATTTCTACTTTATGACAGAAATTCTAATTCAGAAATGTTCATCTTCCACACAAATGTCCTGGAAAAAAATCAGCCTGTATTCCGATATAATTATCACTTATAAATTATCATATTGTAAATGTACATAGTTAAGATATTACTAATTGTATTATTATTCCTCCTACTGTGTTCATTTTATAGTGGGATTTGCTGAGATTTACTTACAAACTAATCTATTCCGCCTTTATCCCAAATATGGCTTATTCTGTTAGCCATATTTCCAAATAAGCATTTATCCTGAATAAAGGATCAACAAATCAGTGAGTGTATTACAGGGACCAATTATATTACTCTTTCCTGAGAGCTATAAAAAGCATTGTCATTATAGCTTATTTGGCATAGGGAAAGCTTTCTGTCTGGTCAATGATTTCTTCTGTGCCAACATGGAACTAATTGGTTTAATACGTACAAAGAAACCAGAATGTCTTTGGAGAAAAGATTCATTAGGTCTCCCCAAAAGCCCCATAAACCTATAGCTCCCCCCTGACAAAAAAAATAGAGCAATATTTCGAAATATTTTTCTGAAGAATAGTCACAGTCACTAGAAACGAGGTGAGAACACGGGTGGCAGCCTCCTGTGTGCAGCAGGGAGCTTGCCCAAGATGATGCTGTCAGGGCTTCCTAGGAGTAGGACAGACTATGTCTCTAAAGATCGCTCTGTCTTTACAGGTGATTTTCTCCTTTCACTCACCTTTATGATGTATAATTTCATTGTTGGCAATTATACTTTGAAGTGTGATTTAAAAACTGTTTCTGCCAGAGCTTAAAAGCAGTGTAGGCTCTAAGCCCATTCCATCTTTGTCTTGTCATCTGTGAACGCTATCAACAGACATGCCAACAATGATGCAAATGGTTGGAAACAATAGGTTACTATAGTCTCTTTCTACTAGTCTCTATCCAGAACTCTCATTGATTATTTTTCATGTGTTAAAGAGAATACATTAGACTAAACCAAGTACTAGATGTTATTAAGATGTCTTACAGAGGAAGAAGTATTATCTGCAGAAATTCTAGGGCATAAAAATAAATTATCCAGAATGAAAACTGCCCAGAAAGTCAGCCCTATAGAAAATAATTACACACCTTCTGAAACCAAAAGATTACGCATCATCACAAAAACCATAATCTGCCAAATCTCACCATAACCAAATTATACCTGCTTCTGTATTAACAATGACAATGGTGAACCATTTTAGTTTTGAGACATATTAAACCATTATGCCATCTTATCTTGATGTCCTTGACAATGTCAATGGAAACAATGGACACTCTCTACAGAAAATAATGAACATATGCATTACAATATAAATGTATGTATATAATGGTTCATGGGTTCTCTAAAACCCTTATTGGTAGCCTCTCTAGAGTTTCAGAACTCTCCAAATTCTCAACCCTTAATCCAAGTCGACAAAGTCTGGAACTACCTTGTCAATAGCCTCCTCCATTTATTTATTGTAATAAGGGTTCTAGGTGAGCATTAAAACCCTGGAACTCAGAGCAGGAATTCAGCAATCAAGTAATTCTGAGCTCAGAACCAAAGGACAGGACTATTGAGCCAGGACTGCCAAGTTTTTATGTGATTTTTAAATTTCTTTGGGTGAAATAAACTAGTGAATAATAGAAGAGTTGAACAATAATCTTAACATTCCTTATGCGGATTATAAAATTTTGAGACTCAGACACACAGTTTCTAAGACAAGGGCTGGCACCGTTCTTCTGATGGGTGATGTGTCTATAATGCTAGGAGAAAAAAGAATCAATCTCTCAAATAAGAAGTAGGAGACCAGGGTTCATCCCATTCCATAAAGCAGATCATTCACCTGTCTTTATATACCTGAGCTCACTCCAGATGAGGATTTCATGCAACTCATATAAACAAATATAATCTAATATGTTTTTCTAAATAAATATGTTTAAAGCAGAAACAAGAGTAAATAGTAAATAAAGTTGGAAAGAAGATACGTTTTCTGAGGGCATTTTCTCTAGTGCCTGTCATGTGGCAGATAGTAGATGCTCAAGGTAAAGGCTAGGATGACATCAGTACACAGATAGCAGGTGTGATTTCTGGAGGACTGCAGCTACTTGAGCTTCTTAGCTACCAAAGCAAAGAGATAATCATGTTTGATTAAGATTTACTTTGTCCACAGATAGGAACATCCAGGGACTCAAGGGAGTCACTGCTTTCCTCCTGCAGATCAACTAAAGAAGGCCCTGCATCCTGTGGCAATTAGGCTTCCCATAATCAAGGACAAGAAACATGATATCCAGTTCAGATAACTACTTCTTACAATTCCCCTCAGGGCAAGCTGTGTATATCATATCAAAGCACGCTCTGTAAACCAAAAAGAACCAAAAGAAGCAAAGAAATGCTTTCTGATGCAAGCTCCTTGAAGGTTTGGCTTAATCCAGAAACAAAATTTGAACATCTATGGCAAGTATTTGCAAACAAAGGTCTGCATCTATTTTTAGAAAGAGAATTCTTGGAACACAGCCACCTCATTTCTTTACACATTGTCTGAGGCTGCTTTGAAGAGTACAGTAGTCACAACAGAGACCATTCAGCCCACAAAACCTAAAATATTTACTATCTGGCCTTTACAGAAAAAGTTTGCCAGACATTGGGCTAGTGGAATACAAGGGCTGCTAGCCTTCATTCTCTAAAACTAATTTGAGAAGCTCTGAGTTCCAGGCCATATCATGGGGAAGTATCTGCAGAACAGATACATTGTTAGGTTAGGGTAGATCTATGTGAACTGAGGACAGCTGTGTGAAAGGTAGTGTTGATAATCTCTGCCTCAACCCAACCATTGATGTTTACCCTTTCACTTTATGCAGATCTCCAAATAAACATGTAGTTTAAAAAGCTTCATGTAGGTGGTTAACTCTCCCCGTTAAATGTCTAGTCTATGTTTCTCTCTTACACTATAGAATTAAGCCCCAGTGACCAATGGACCTGAAGATGTAGAATAAAAGATGTTGCAGAGAAATGGAATCCAACAATCAGAGAAGAATGTGAACAGTTCTGACAAGAACCTGCGGTGATTAATTACATGTGTCACTGGCGCTCTGTGATTTACTAAACACTGGTTGAACTTCAGAGAGTCAAGTTAAACACAAACAAAGCTTTAAATTGTTGATGTTTTTATAGCAGTCTGCACTAGTTAAGGTAACAGGTAAACCTCAATATCTCAGCAGCTTGACACAAGAGAAGTTTATTTCTCATCTACAGTCCAATAGAGATGTTCTTGACCAGCAAAGAGCTTTCCTACCTATAATGATATAGGGATCAAGTTCCTTTCAGGAGCACAGAGTACGTAAATGAGAGGTTCCCCAGATCAGGAGTGGAAATGGCCCACATCACTTGCACACATGACCTAGCAGCAAGGGAATCTGGAAAACACAACCTTTCTCTGGACCCAGACTGTAAATAGTTAGCCAAGCTCTTTCATACCCATTCTCAAAACTTGAAACCTAATTCAAATTCATTCTGCTGATCTGAAAGATGCAAGCAATTTTCCAGGGATTAAATCAAGAAACATCTCTGGGATAAGGAAGGCCACTTCATTATACTAAAGGGAGCCATTCAACAAGAAGAAATAACTCTGGTAAACATATACGCACCCAATATAGGAGCACCCAAATACATAAAAAAACTTCTGGAAGATATCAAGGGAGAGATTGACAGCAATACAATCATAGTGGGGGACTTTAATACCCAACTATCACC